>RZIO01000011.1:123364-163428 GCA_004338095.1 Gloeostereum incarnatum
CCCTGCTCACAAGAAGACAGAGATTTTATCTTCCCAGTTGTCTGTAGACCCTATATGAACTCACCATCTGATACTCTGTCACTCCAGACTAGAATCAGTGGTACAGCAGGCAGGGGAGGGAAGACAAAGTAAATGTACTAATATCCCACATACAAACCCTACCTCAGTTGTATTCACTATACCTATGGAAGAAGTTAGCTAGATCCCTAAAAAAGATTGAAGGTGACATGCACTGTGCATTCAGCTGGTAACAGAATAAGAGGGTGTATAACCTCTTATTCTGCTCCCAAAATGAACAGCACGCATGTACATCCAAGGGAAAATATGGAAGCAGTTGACTCACCCATATACATACCCTCGAGGGCTCCCATTTCTAATACTTTACAACAGTAAGTTAGGCCTAAGAGTAGGCCAATAGTGGGAAGCTGGCTGATGAGGTGACATGGTTCAGGTTGAACCACAGTTGTAGTTTGTTTATATTGCCCTGCAGAGTTTGAACAGACTCATAGAAATTTCCACCAAACCACTCTCAAACCAATTTCAACAGGAAACCAAGCAAAAGTCCAGAAACACTAAACTGGGCAAAAAATTCACTCAGTTATCACCAGGTATCCAGTAGAAAATATTTTTTCAACAGGTAAACTAGTTAACTTCACTGGGTCTGGGGCATACAGTGCCCTCTGTCTGTCACCCAATATAAATATATACTTTTATTTATGATAGCCCAAGCCTCGGTTCCATCTCGTGGGTGCCAGCTAAGAACTTGGTGCCAGCAGGCTGATTTGTATAAATTGCATAAGTAGCTGTGCGTGCCGCGCACAGATTGTCACTACTTGGCACTGCTGGCACTAGTCCCTTGGCTCTTGGGCGACTTGACGAAATTGACATGCAGACAGTAATTACTAAATTATAGAGACTACAAACCACAAAATGCGATGAAACTGACTGAATGGGAATGGTTACGGCGAGAGTTGGACAAAAAGATGGATTTGTGTGATACTGTACCGCTGCGCCGACGTTGCGGCGCATATAACTGATGAGTCAGCGGGATACCGAATATAGCAATCCCCTTGGCCTCCTACCACCACCGTGCATCCCCTGGCAGTGCTTCCCCTCACTCTCTCTCCCGCTTTTGGCTTTTTAATTATCTGTTTCTTCTTTCCTTCTGGCACCGTGCAGGTTCTCGGCAAAAAATCTTAGTATATGCCTTTTCCTAAGCGACCCAACGCCCAGTCAGACTCCGATACCGACGACGAGAACGATGAGACCATAGATCCTGAACTGCGTCTCAGGACGGTCAGGACAGCGCACTCTGCTATTGCAGAGTCTATTCGCTCCGAAGCACGCGCTCAACGGAGAAAGACGAAGAAACGGTCGAGATTCTTCAGGAGCAAAAAGAAAGCTACTTCTACGCCTGATCCCGATGCTCCCGCTTCGACGGAAATCCCAGGGGAACGTAGAAATGTCTACATCAACTACCCCTTATCAGCCATGGAGACAGACCACAACGGGGAACCCATAGCTATGTACAAACGGAACAAGGTTCGAACGACCAGTAAGTCACTTCCCCTTCTTGGCTGTTTGCAGAACGATGGATCCCACTATGGCTCCGGAGCCATCACACTTCACCCTATTAACTTGCCACGTGGTTTACTTCTTGTCTGCACTTGCTTGGTGTGGACAGAGTGGATCCAAAGTGATCCATTGTTTCTGTAAACAACCTTGCAGAGTTATGTTTGCTGACTCTTGCTAGAATATACCATCCTTACATTTATTCCCAAGAATCTCTATGAACAATTTAGACGGTAAGCCCAATTCCTCCTGCATGCCCACAATGCTGACACCAATTCCAGTGTCGCCAACATGTTCTTCTTGACCCTTGTTATCCTTCAATGTAAGTATTGACATCACTACTCTTTGCACCATCCTCACCTTTCACCAGTGTTCCCTGTCTTTGGTGCTGCATCAGGAGCGATTGCTGTCCTCCCACTCGCCTTCATTCTCACTGTGACTGCCATCAAGGATGCTGTAGAAGATTACCGACGTGCCACCTTAGACGAGCAGGTGAACACATCTGCTGCCACCAAGCTTGGTTCTTGGAAGAACGTGAACCAGCCCACTGACCCCCGACCGTGGTACGAGAAGCTGCTAGGGATAAATGCACCTGGAAAAGTGACGAAGGGGGTGCGGAAGTTGCGGGAGAAGGAGGCAAGTGAGGCAGGTCTGGGGATGCGGGTGATGCTGAAGAAGACAGGCGAAGAAGAGGACGACGATCCCCGAGACAGTAGCGCCGATCCGAGCTCCAGCACCGTGTATCTACCCCGGGGAGCAGGCGGGAGACGGTTGGACGACATCCAGTCTATCGATTCGCACAGGTACCCTCCTGCATTCACTGAGGGGTCTTCGCGGACGTCGTTCTCCGAGACGTCGACGCAGGTGCAATCGAATCCGTCGGAGTGGGGTAGGTTCGGGTCGCTGTCGAATTACCAGCAGAGCATACGTTCGCAGGTCAACATGGGCGTGGTGGACTGGAGGAAGGCGGCTGGCGGATCTGCAAGGTGGGAGAGGACGCTGTGGAAGAAGTTGGAAGTCGGGGATATCGTGTTGCTCCGCGACAACGACCAGGTCCCAGCCGATATCGTCGTGCTCTCCACCTCCGACCCCGACGGGATGTGCTACCTTGAGACAAAGAACTTGGACGGGGAGACGAACTTGAAGCCGAGACGTAGCGTCAAGGCGACGATGAACATCACCTCGGAAGAGGACATTGAACGGTCTGCCTTCTACCTGGACTCGGAGCCCCCTCACCAGAACCTCTACACCTACAATGGCGTTATTCGATACAAGGACCCGGCGACGGGGGAGAAGAGGCAGGAGGGTGTGACCATCAACGAGCTTTTGCTGCGTGGGTGCTCGGTGAGGAACACTACCTGGATCATCGGCCTCGTAGTTTTCACTGGTGCGGACACGAAGATCATGCTGAACGGCGGTGATACCCCGTCGAAACGGTCCAAGATCGAGAAGGAGACGAACTTCAATGTTATCGTCAACTTTGTCGTCCTGGTGTTGATGTGTTTGATCGCAGCCATCTTCAACGCGATACAGGCGGCAGAGACAGACAACAGCGCGGATTTCTTTGAGGATGGGTCAGCGGCGACGGACTCGGACGCCCTCAATGGTTTGATCACCTTCGTGTACGTTTCTTTTTTCTCTTCGCGGTATCTCATGCTCATTCGTACCTCAGATCTTGTCTTATTGCGTTCCAAAACATCGTCCCCATCTCGCTCTACATCTCCATCGAAATCGTCAAGACTATCCAGGCGTACTTCATCTCACAGGACATCGACATGTACTACGCCCCCTTTGACACCCCTTGCGTTCCGAAGACGTGGAACATCTCTGATGATCTCGGCCAAATCGAGTACGTCTTCTCAGACAAGACCGGCACCCTCACCCAGAACATCATGGAGTTCCAGAAGTGCTCCATCCATGGCATCTCATACGGTGAAGGTGTCACCGAAGCTCAGCGTGGGGCAGCAACGCGCGAGGGTAACGCCGATTCGCTCAACCCTGAAGATCTCAACGAGAAGATGGACGCCTTGAAAGACAAGATGGTGGGGATTATGGAGAGGGCGTTCAAGAACCGATACTTCCAGCCCGCCAAGCTCACATTGATCTCCCCGAAACTCGCAGAGGACATGGCTGACCGCTCCAGCGAACAGCGGGGGCACATCATCGCTTTCTTCCGCGCGTTGGCCGTCTGTCATACGGTTTTGGCTGACAAGCCGGACCCTCGGAACGACCCTTATCATTTGGACTACAAGGCAGAGAGTCCGGATGAGGCAGCCCTTGTTGCGGCCGCTCGAGACGCAGGCTTTCCGTTCGTTACCAAGGGGAAGGATAGCATCGACATTGAGGTCATGGGCCAGCCGGAGAGGTATACCCCGCTCAAGGTTCTGGAATTCAACAGTACGAGGAAGCGGATGTCAGTTGTCGTGCGCGCTCCTGACGGCAGGTACATCCTTTACTGCAAGGGCGCCGATAGTGTTATCTATGAGCGATTGGCGGCCGATCACGATCCGGTCCTGAAGGAGAAGACGAGTAAGGATATGGAGATGTTCGCCAACAATGGGTTGAGGACACTGTGCATCTCGTATAGAGTCCTGTCAGAGGAAGAGTACTTGAATTGGTCGAGAACGTACGACGCTGCGACCAGTGCGGTGGAGAATAGGGATGAGGGGATTGACAAGGCCAACGAACTGATTGAGCATTCACTGTACATCCTCGGTGCGACGGCGTTGGAGGATAAGCTACAGGAGGGTGTCCCGGAAGCCATCGAGAATCTTCACAAAGCCGGGATTAAGCTTTGGATCTTGACAGGTATGCCGGATCTACTTCTCTCCTCGAATATCGCTGACTCTGAGATAGGTGACAAGCTACAGACCGCTATCGAGATCGGGTACAGTTGCAACCTCCTCAAGACTGACATGGAAGTCATGATTCTCTCTGCGGACTCACAAGCACAGGCACGGTCGCAGATCGAGGCTGGTTTGAATAAGATTGCGTCGGTCCTTGGCCCACCATCTTGGGACCCTCGTAACCGAGGGTTCACGCCCAATGCCAAGGCTTCCTTCGCGGTTGTCATTGATGGTGACACTCTTCGGTATGCGCTCACCTCGGAACTCAAGCCTCTCTTCCTCAACTTGGGCACGCAATGCGAGACGGTAGTTTGTTGCCGTGTGTCTCCGGCCCAGAAGGCGTTAACGGTCAAATTGGTATGTCACTCTCTCTGTTGCCATGGTATTTAACTAAGTGTATTCATCGTGTAGGTCAAAGAAGGTCGGAACGCCATGACACTGTCGATCGGTGACGGTGCCAACGATGTCGCGATGATTCAAGAAGCCAACATTGGGTGCGGATTGTTCGGTCTTGAGGGGTCTCAGGCTGCGATGTCTGCCGATTATGCGTTCGGGCAGTTCAGGTTCCTAACGAAGCTCTTACTCGTACATGGACGCTGGAGCTACCAGCGTGTAGCGGATATGCACAGCAATTTCTTCTATAAGGTTCGTTTATTTGGCTATAGCGGAATAGCAAGAACTGACCCATCCGCAGAATGTAATCTGGACGTTTGTCATGTTCTGGTACCTGCCGTTTAATAAGTATGTCCTTGCATTTCCTATGAGGTCAGATGTGTCTAATGCTACGTCCCGCTAGCTTTGATGCGACATATCTGTACCAATATACTTTCATCTTGTTGTACAACCTCGCATTCACTTCTCTTCCGGTCATCGTTATGGGCGGTATGTTGCGTTCCTTCCTTTGTCCAGTTCTTATCTCAATTTTTGTTATCTAGCCTTCGACCAGGATATCAACGCCAAGGCTGCCCTTGCATACCCCCAACTCTACGTTCGGGGCATTCGTGGACTGGAATACACCCGGCTCAAGTTCTGGACCTACATGTTCGACGGTCTCTTCCAATCTGCCGTCATCTTCTTCTCGACGTATGCAGTCTGGACAGTCAGCAATGCGGTTTCATGGAACGGAAAGGAGATCCAGTCCTTGGCTGACTTTGGTACCACGGCCTCAGTGGCTGCGATCTTCGCTGCTAATCTCTATGTCGGAATGAACACGAACTAGTAAGCCTCACGCTTGGAAACATCAACTGGTACTAACTAATTCGTGTGTAGCTGGACTATTATGACATGGATTGTAGTCTTCGGCTCGACGCTGTTCATGATCATGTGGATTGTCGTGTACTCCTTTTTCTTCAGCAGTGATTTTATCAACGAGTTTGAGATATTGTTTGGAGGTGTAGTCTTCTGGACCACCGTGGTCTTTGCTGTCACCATCGCACTGAGTGAGATATTCGTTTTCTCTTATACATTTGCCCCTCTGACCATCAAGCGTGTAGCTCCTCGGTTCCTTGTCAAATTCGTCACCAGTTCCTACTTCCCTCTCGACAAGGACATTGTACGAGAGATGTGGGTTATGGGCGATCTCAAGGATCGACTGGGCGTACGCCATCGCAGCGCGAAGAAGCAACGAAAGGCAGACGCAAGCAGGCTTGAGGCTGCGCCAATGTTCCAGCAATCCCACCTTCGCTCGGCATCTGAACTATCGCTCAGCCACCCGTACGAACCTGCGCTCACAAGTAGTCCCGGAGAAGGACTTGCCGCTTCTCGTTCGACGTACCTAGACACGCCACCACTGGTGGAGGAGAGCGGGACTCAGTATGTCACGTATCCCCACGGCGGAGACAACACATATCTCCGTCCCCATGGATCCTCTTCCTCACCATCGTCCTCGCCCTCGCCAGTAGCCCTGCGGGGTTCGTATTACTCCGCCTCCGACATCCCGCCCCCATCACCGATGCCTTCTCCGAAGTATAAGTACTCGGACGGACAGATTACGAGTACACCTCCCAGTCGGAGAACAAGTGTTGCGACCACCGTGCGGCGTAGTAACACCAACGCCAGCATGCCCAGTTCTCCGATCTCCCCGCCTCCGATATCACCACCTACCTTGCAGATACCTATGCCCGGACGGAGGGGAGGAGTAGACACAGAAGGATATGAGATGAGAATTAGAAGTCCTCCGCTTGATGGATCCGGACATGGACATGGACATGGGCAAAGATCGACCAGCGAAGCCTCGTTCGCTACCGCGAACGACGACTTCTATCGGACGGAAGATGACACCATGCAGAGGCAGTATGGACAAGCCTCGGGGCCGAGACAACAGCATGCAATCTATGGGCACGATCCGCACACTTATGATCAACAACAAGAGTACTATGAGCAACCGTATTCGCAGGGTCATCCTTCTGCACCCCCATCGGCATATGCGTATGGACAACCGCAGTACGAACCATACAATGGTGCCGAGCAGGGATTGCGGCCTGAATCTTCCGTGTATGATGACGATGGCAGACGGGCAAGCCAGATATCTTGGCAGGGGGGCAGGGCGTTGTAGATGTAACTTGGTGCTATCTAGTTTTCTTTCATGTGTGATACCTCTATTGACTTACGCGGACGGGCTTACGCTTCATCCCTCTTTGCTTTTTTATTATCATTTTGTTTCCGGGACTTACATTCTCTCATACTCGCTCTCTTCATTTCATCGATATATCTTACTCAGCAATTCAACAGCACACTACATATGACCGCTTCTACTTTTGCCTATCCAGTCCGCTCAGGGCAGGGCTCAGAGCGTCTTCTTGAAAATCTAATGACTTCATCACGATGATACGGACCTTCTCATGACCTCCTTACTTATATTTATTTCCTTGTTGATATCGTTATACATTTCCAATACATATCTTGCCTTTTATTCTCGCGATTTATGTGAGCACCACTGCACTGTTGTGACGTGTTGCCATTGGCTGTGGACGCGTCGCGTGTCACGTGCATGATTCTAAGACGCGTCTCGGTTCGTGACAAACCGTGACACTGATCCCCTTGCACTCGTCCACCATGTCCTTCGCTTGCTTTGCGTCCTCTGTACCACGGTTGTTGATTCATCTTGGATTTTCGGACCACTCGTCTTCCTATGTATTCTCGCTTGCGCTACGCATCACCTTGCTTATTGGAGATTTTCTGTTTTCTACCACGGGAATAGCAGCTCAAATCCAATGACATGCCCAATGGCTCAAGACGTGTTTGTCGTAAAAATATGATATGGACATGGCTTTGAGCTCCTCGCCTCCATCTCGTGAAGGAATGGACCCTGTTTTTTGCTCTGTCAATCCGGTATGTATTCACATCGTCATTTATTTTACTTATCTCCTCCTGCTCACTGGTTCCATATAGGCCCCACATCTTGCATGTATAAGCTCCTGCATTGCTGTTCATAACTCTGAAATCGATTACTTCTTGGACTCGGGCTGCTTGTTTCTCTGACTGGATTGGAGCAGTTCTAGAGGTTTCTGGTCTATGGTGCGCATACAGTGCTCATTCCTTGTTAAACTCATAGAGATAAACATTTATTATAGAATCAAGTACACGATGGCTCGATCTGGAAGCCTCGATAGCCTAAATCAAGCCTGAATATCGGGGTTTTCATAGATCTAGGAACATATGGAATCCTCCAGCCTTTCGCCCTCCACCTGCTTCTATTCCTGGCTTTCTCGTTCATCATTTCTCTCGCCGTCACATTGAGTAAACACTGAATACTCCATTCCATACCTCGCGGTTGCGCATCCACCGCCTTCATGCTGCACACGCTACACATTCCCCATAAGGGACGTGCCAATCCTATCACACACCAGGATATATGCGTCTTCTCTTTTCCCTTCGCCGCCGTCCGGCCTATTGTGCGTGCGATGTGCATATTGCGGCACAGGCAGTGCCTGTCACCCTCACTGGGGAACGACTTCAAGTTCTAGACCTGGACATCCCGCATTTCTATTTTCAAGCTCCATTCGATGATCCGGTCCGTGGCATACCATGTTTAAGAGTCCGGGTCTTACGCAGGATTCGAGGAACAGTCTCAGAGCAGCGCGCAGAGCAACAATAATAGAGCTTATTCCTGGGACCTTGGCATGAGTACCGGTGATCATCGTCGCGTTTTCCCTCTTACAGCTTGTGACCAAGCAAAGGATGAAATGACCAGATTAAACTGAATTGGAGAAGTGTCTGGTGACCGTCGCCACCGGGACCATCAAAGATTGGTAATGTGGGGCCCTTGATTGGCATTTTAAGGTACTCTTACCCCGCACTTGGCGATCGAGCATTTTGAGGCGGTTTAAGGCTGGAGAGAGAGGATTTGGAGAAGATGGTGCTGGAAGATGTTAAAAATGTATAGGGTGGAGGTGCGAAGGCGCTAGATTATATATGTGCAATAGTTCTTATGATGTTCTGTCTGACGATAGAAATGGAACATGATTCAAGTATGTGCTTATCTACGTCAGATTTACCGCATACGTCCCATCAGGTCAAATACAAGTCGTGCTAAAATGCCAGGATGTGGGATGTGGGCGTTTATGATCTTCTGATCTCAAGCATCCAACTCTCCTCTCCACATTCTGAAGTTGGGGACATCTGGGGTAGGTTGAAGCACCCCCAGCCTTTCGATCGATCTAGGTTCGGGTGAAATCGCCGAGCCTATAGGAGTCATCTGGTCTGTTATTGACATTCGTCTTTTACTCTGGGCATTTGCATCACACATAATTCATCACTAACTCTTTTGAGCCGCTACTCTCATTACCATGCCTCCGGTGACGACCTCAGAGACAAAGAGCCAGGAAGAACAGGCGTCGACGTCCGCTGCGATATTGAAGGAGCGCAGGTTCAAGCTCAGCAGGTGCGTATCCTCTGCTTTCTTCGCGCAGACAGACGACTTATTGAGACTTTTTACTGTTGTTAGGGCATGCGACCGCTGTCGGTGAGTTTAATAGCATCTTCAGAATAAAGTTAGGGTATTCACAAGGTTGTACAGGCGACGTCGGATCAAGTGCGACGAGGGTCATCCGTGTCAAGCATGCTTGACTGCGAATTCTGCATGTACTTTTGAAGAGCCTGGGAAACGCTCACATCCTCACAAATCCAAGTGAGTACTCTCGCAGCATTAATGCGGGCGCTTCCTCTGGCGTCAGGGGCTACGATCACGATGCTAATCTAATAAAAAAACCCCCTAGACGGACCGCAACGTTGGAAGATCGTATGCACCATCTGGAGAGCCTTATACAGGCTATACCACCAGCTGTTTTCGCCGCAGGTGCAGGTACAAACCCCGCAGTTAACCCCGCAAAGCTTCCTTCGGACTCGAGTGCAAGTCCTATTGCTCCCTTCATGTACCCTCAATTTCCATCTGGGGTCCCGCCACCATCTTTGCACGTTTTCCCCCTTACGAACCCTTCGACACATTTCGCCCAAAGTCCGAAACGCGGAGAACGCCAATCCAGTCCAAACTCTACTTTTCACTCACTCATGGGGAGTCTCACCGCTAGTCACACGACCTCGCCAGAGCAATTGGCAGAAGAGACGAGCAGAATGTCATTATCTGCATCTTACCTATATTTTGACGACGAGGGATACACTCGATGGCAAGGAGAGACATCAGGCCTTCCTTTGTTGGATATCATGCTCGAGAAGCACGCACCTCCTACCAAAGTAGAGCCCTGCGATTCACCTACGAACGACGGGCCTGCTTCACCTGCAACCACGGAGTGGTTCCCCAATAGGGTCTCGCGTAAAACCGCAGATGTGAATCCAGAGGTGATATGGAGACTTATCACAACATACATCGTTCCGGAACTTATGGATAGGTGAGCGCTCTGATAAATCTGGCTAGTCGACGGAACTGATCGCTTTTCTCAAGTCTCGTCCAATGTTTTCTCTCGACGTCTTACTACATCCTCCCTTTCCTCCACGTCCCCACCTTCCTCGCAGACTACGGCAACCCACAAAAATGGGGTGAACCAGGCTTCGCTACTTTCATTGTATCGATCTGCTGCCTGGCGTCGAGACACATGGATGACCCTCGTGTACGCGCCAACCCAGCGGATGGTATCACCGCGGGCACGCAATGGTTTGAACTCCTAGGACGTCTCCGCACCCTCCCGATTTCTGATCGCCCGACCCTATATACCATCCAAGCCAACCTCATTGCGGCCGTCTACGCGGTCGGTCTGGGAAGACTGTCCAAAGCGGCGGCTCTGCTTTCCGAGGCCGTGACTGTCTCCATCGATACTGGCCTGCACCGTTCGGCCGACACGTACGACCTCTTTGACCCCATCGAGGATGAGGTCAGGAAGCGTACGTTCTGGTGCGTGTACATTTGGGACAAGCAGCTCTCAGCACATTTCGGCCGACCGCCGATGATCCGATTGAGGGACTGTGACGTCGGCGAACCAGCGGCCGTTGATGACGAGTACATTACGAGGGAGAGCATTGGTGTTCCTCCACCAGGGACGGAGTGTCGGATGAGCGCGTTCATTTGTTCGCTCAGGATTCTGGTCGTGCTAGAATCTGTGTTGGATATATCTCCTCCCAGATTCCCTGAGACGGGCTCATCTCCATTTTTGCTCCACGCCGCCACTCTGCTTACGAGGTCGAAAGGGTTCAACGAGCTCAGAGATGAGGAGATGTTGTTGGATGAGATTCATCGGAGTACGCCGCCATTCTGGGCACATTCCCCCGAGACGCTGGCCACGGAAGACACGATCCGGCTTACGCAGGCTGAGAGGCTGCACTGTGCAGAGCATTTCGTCAGATTACTCATCTATCGGCATCGATTCAGTCAGCTAGTCGCGGAGAGGAATACAATAGGATCGGAAGACGTTAGTGACAAGGAGAAAGACGCTGTCATTGCAGCGCATAACTCGGCACTGATGATCATTACTGCGCATTTGAACATTGCTACCAAGGGGCTGATGACCTACTGTGAGATTCTGTTAGCTAGTACCCGCCAAGAAGGAAGCTGATCGTTCTTGTGCAGATGGCGTTCATGTAATTCATCAGTTGACGCAGGCCGGGCGGACATTAGTCGCTATCTTGCTCAATTGTAAGACAGAAACATTGCAACCATTGATTCCGTCTGGTCTCGACGCGCTTCGCTCATGTGTAGGGTTGCTGAGAAGATTCAGTGGGAGATACGTCTGTGGCCTCAGGTCGGGAGATCTCATGGAGGAATTTTGCCGATGTAAGTCTTCCTACCCTCTAGTTGCTTCTCTCGCTCACCTTGACAACCTCTGCAGTGACTCAAATTCCCTTGGAGACTGGCCGACAAGACTCTGGAAGCGGTGACACGGGTAATAGACCGCCTTGGATCCGACCTGTCCGTAAAAAGGCTTCCTCTGTCACGCGGTCCTCGCAAAGTGACCATAGCAGCCCGGAGAGCTACTCGCAACCGCCTGCGAACCCTCCCTCGACTGCAGATTTCTTCGCCGATTCTCCCAAAGGAGCCTTCGGTACTGGTGCCTCACCATCGTCGTTTGTAGCAGGGACTTCCCCGCCGTCATTCGGACCGGGGCTGCTCGACCAGAACCTTGCGATGGACCCGCAGATATATATGACTCCTTCAGAAATGATGGCGCTCTTTGGGGAAGGTGGGATGGATGTCTCACAAATTTTTGGGAATGAATTGGACTCTGGCGTTCGTGGAACCTCGGTTTTTGGAACGCCGACGGCGTCTTTCATGAAGATGGATGGAGTTGTGACATCGCCTTCGTGAGGAGTATGGACCGCTGGAGGCGGGCACAGATGATCTTCGGACAGGTCTATGTAAGCATGTAATGTATTCGGGATAAGTAAGAGCTTCCGTTCTGTTCTGCTCAATGTGTAGTAATTAGCTAGCGTACTTGTTGTCCTTCTCCGTGCACTGTGTAATCATAATATGGCGTTTCCTCTGTCCTTTCGGGGTTTATGTCTTTAAGTGCGACTGTCTCCATTAAAAGATGGAGTTCTCGTTATGGCAAAGCGGGTTGTGGTGATCAACTACAATGACTCGGACACAAAGGTTGAGGTACGTCCCCGGAGACGGAATGAAGGTGGTCCGAGTAAGGTCCGAGATGTACTATCAGATTCCAGAGTGACGGATGCGTGTCTATTTCCATGTTGCTTTTCTGTTTCCCCTCAGGTTGAACTCTTTGTCTATGCTGGATATGGACGTTCGTTTGTCCTTTCCCCTCCGGATTTAGCAGGCATCAGCCGACATCAAAGCAGACTCGTGTTCCCTCGTGGATCTGAGATTGATCGGAATTTCCGTTTTTGACCTTTCCTTTGTTCAAGTGAATCAGTCACTGAGTCGGAGGGAAGGAAAGATCCCTGCCTGGAAATGCTGTGATAAATTGCCGCTTTTGTACTCTTCTCAAGAGGTACCAACCTATATTTTACATCTCGACGCTCTCCTCTGTCCAAAAAGTCTGCCAACTCACGACCGGTGCTGTCGCTGCTGTCTGTAACCTGGGCCACCCATCACCACGTTTCCCAAAAGGTGGAACAATAGATTATAGACAGGTATTTGTGGGTGCTGATATACCCGATTTGATGTCGTATTTCTGATACCCGTCATCATTTCGATCACCCTACAGACTTTTCCAGATGGTCGCCTGAGACACAAGGCATTTAAACGAGCGAACCTAGGGCTATCTGGTTTCCTTCCTTCCGTTGTGCCCTCTCCGACGCCCTTCCATCCTGTCTATGAACATGGGTAATTGGGACCACAACGACCGTATCCATCCCGGAAGACATATTCACATTAATACGCTACCCGTTGAACTGTTATCCTGCGTCTTTGACCTTGCGACTCACTGTCCCCCTGATAGCGATGAGGAAAAGGATGTACCTCTCAGGGATATTTCATTCGACTTCGAGAGTGTCAAAGCGCCGCTGTGCTTCTCTAGCGTCTGTCGGCGGTGGCGTTCTGTCGCTCACGGCACGCCCTCGTTATGGACTAACCTTTGCGCAAGTGTCGGTTCTTTATATCCCAGCGACGAATCCAGTGACAACCTCGTCTTCAACCCTTCCCATTTCATCTCCTACCTTGGCTTGTCTAAGAACTATCCCCTCGATATTCTCATAGACGCGCGCGATCAAGCTTGGGACTTCTCGGAACCTGAGTACGTTATGGAAATGTCACCGTGGCTTATTTTGACCTCTTCTTCAGGATCCCTTCTCGATTCGAGTATAGCACATATACTCCACCATTTGATTCAACTCAGATGGACGCAGCGTTATCGCTGTTGACTCCCCACGTCGCCCGCTGGCGATCTATAATGATTTTGACCGATACCTGGGCACCGATGTATGCTGCGGTGTTTCTTCTGAACACATCTTTGTATTCATGGGGTGCTCCTTCGCTGGAGTGCCTCACCTTGATACGCTGCAACGAGTTCGTGAGCCATTCTCCAGTATTCCAGCCGGCGGGGATGAAGAACCCCGCTTTCCTGTGTCCACCTCCCTTCTCGGCAAACCTGCAGCTGTTCCCCAAGTTGCAGGACCTTGTCCTCGCAGGTGTTCATGCAGATTGGGCAACGCTCGGCTCCGTCCTTCAGCACTCTTCCGCGACACTCCAGAGTCTGGAAATTTCGTCGCATTCTACAGACGTCCGCCCTACCTACGAACAATTCCACGAGATTCTGCTCCAGGTGCCTGACCTCCAAGCTCTCGTTCTTCGTGGCTCTGGTCCTTACGGCGAGGACCCAATCGACATGAGCTCGCGCCCTCAAGTATCCCTGCATCATCTCGAAGACCTGACTGTAGGCTACCGGTCGAGCGTTGACGCAGGATGTATTTTACGGATACTCGATGCTCCGAATTTGCGCTACCTGACACTAGAGGATGTCACTCATCCGGGAGATCCTGAAGAGCTAGATGGTGGTGCTGTCCTGTCCTACATCGCTCTCGGCAACCTTCAGGACCATCGCCAGGATTTCATCGTGACATATTCGGTGGCGGACGGTATCCAGCACCATCATCCTTCCGAATCATCCTCGTCCCTTCAAAGCGGCGACGAAGACGACGGCCCGCGTTCCTACTCGCCATTTCCGCAGCTTGAGGAATTGAGAATGCTGAGGGTCAAAGCGTTTCAGGAACAGTTTCGCACGCTTTACGCCGCTTTGCCCAAGCTGTGCAAGTTGAAGCTGAAGGAAATGTCGATAGAGGCCGTTGTACCCCTTATGCCTCCGCCACCTTTTTCGAATGACCGTTGCGTGTGCCCTCAGTTGCGCTTCCTATCTTTAAAAGGGTTCCGCGGATACAATGGCTTATTGCGGATGGTGGTAGAGTTGACGTACAGACCGAGGGGCGGCGCGTGTGCGATGGAGGAACTCAGCGTTTGCCTTAGTGGTGCGGATGTGACAGTGGAGAACGTAAGCATCCCTGATTCTCTCAGGGGGATGAGAGTAAGGATCTATTCGGAGGTGCTGGATGAAGACGAGGACGAACTTGAAGATTCGGATGACGAGGACGAGGACATGTCGGAGGATGAGGAGCAGGCTTTCCAGCTTGGAGGTGCTTTTAACGATCCTGTGTTCGATGACTGGATTCTAGAGCATGCCGCTTAATCATGTATTTTTATCCTTTCGTTTCACAGAGTAGACTGTAGTATATGTTTTATGTAGCTTCGCTTTCTTGTGTAGTATATGACCCCTTTCTTGGTGAATTTGAGGATTTCGAGCCGCCGAGCCGCAGCGGACGTCCTCGGATCAAGATCTGGTCCCGAGTAAATGAAATTTCGAACTTGATTCTTGCTTCCGTCGAATTACTATGTGGCGCCAAAATTGCTTCTTGTCATTGTATACGGTGTCCCAGTTCTCTGTAGCTTCGATTATTGTGCTGATAATGCGGCATAAATATTTTCACAATCATTGGACTCTTGGTTTTCCGCGTTTAAAATACATTTAGGAGGTTCCGTCGTTCGCTCGTTCGACGTTCAGGAGGCACCCGCCCGCGCCCCGATATAACTATCGTGAAAATGTCTAGCTTGTTCCACGGATTCCTTTTATCCTTGGACTTCAGGGTTCAAGGTTTTATTTCCTTTCCCTCCGTCCCAAAATGCAGCTACCCCTCTGTCTCTATGTTTTCCCTCTATCTCTTATGGCTTCTTTACTACTGTTTCCTGCTGTTTCAGCTCGGATGCCACACTCGCTAGGCCCTTTATCATCGCGTAACATCACCTCCTTCCAAGGGCCGGAAAACATCGAGAAGCGAGATGCAACGAAATATGTTTTTATGCATCATGTACGTTCCCACCATTGCCATTCGCTTCTGGTCTACAAATTCTGAAAGAAAAGTTTTAGATTGTAGGCAGTAAGTTGGGAATTACCAAATTACACACCCATGTTGATTATGCGTCTTTCCCGCCGTCCAGATACGTGAGTGGATCAGCACATGTATCACGGACTTCATTTCTGAAACTGTCTGAAGATATCCGTACACATACGCCGACTGGGCATCCGATATTCAAGCCATCTCCGCGAAAGGCGTGTAAGTAATAGCGCGTCCAGGATCGAATGCTTCAATCAAACCTAATCATTTGGCAGTGACGCTTTGGCGCTCAACATTGGTTCCGACTCATGGCAGCTCAGCCAGATCACCAATGCCTACAAGGCTGCCGTTGGGACCAACTTGAAGCTGTTCATCTCCTTCGATTACACGGCTTTCCCGTGCGACACCGCGAAAACGATCGAATATGTGAAGACCTTTTCCAGTCATTCTAATCAGTTCCTGTATAACGGGAAGCCGATGATCTCGTCCTATGCCGGGGACTGTCTGGGCGCTAGCGGTTGGCAATACGTCAAGCAGCAGACAAACGGTTACCTGATGCCCTTTATTTGGGGTCTCGAGGGCAAGTTTAACGCGGAGTGGAGTTTCCTGGACTCTTGGTATTGGTGAGTCAGCTCTACCTCCTCGAGACCGTCCTCTTTTGTGCTGATCGTGGATTAGTTGGGGTTGCGCGTGGCCTCAAGGGAACTACGACAAGACTGTAAGTACCCCCTCGCTGTGACGTCCTTGACCCTTATCCCTACGTTTTTCTAGACGGACGATGACATGTACTGTACGATCCTCCTTAACGATTCCAGTTCTCGCCTTGTTGCTCATACGGTTCTTCTGAAGATTATAATCAGCTAGGATCTCGGTTTGCTACCACCGTCAGTATGTGGATGTAGTATGTTGGTTTCTCGAGGCTCCCAAGGGATACATGACTGATGCGAACCGCTTTAGCACACATCTGAGCGACAAGAACTTCTATCTTCGGGGCGACAATTGGCTTATCAACAACCGGTGGGACCAGCTTGTCGGAATGAGGGATAAACTGACGTTTGTCGAGATGTGTACCTGGTATGTCTCACTGTCGATAACACTGGTGCGCCTCCTCACTCGAGCGTAGGAACGATTACGGTGAATCTGACTAGTACGCCTTCTGCTTCTGTATCTGGCGACGGTCTTAAACGAGCCCGCTAGCTTTGGACCATTCAAGGGAGCCCAGCCCGCTGGGACATATTGGGCGGAAGCGTTCCCTCACACTGCCTGGTTCGACATGTCTGAGTACTACATCAAAGCGTTTAAGACTGGAGTATATCCCACAGTTACTGTGACTAGTCCCTTGTCGCTAACAACCGCCGACGATAACTAACTTGGTCTTTGTGATTTCAGAAAGATGTAATCTACTTCTGGGCCCGTCCTCATCCCGCAGCGGCCTCTGCTTCCGCAGACCAATACGGTAAACCCACGGGGTGGGACTGGACACAGGTGGCAAATTCATCCTTATTCCTCCTTTGATATTCAACTAACGGCGACATAGGACACCCTTTGGGCGGCGGTATTTGCGACGTCAAGCTGCTCTGTGACCTTGACCATTGGCAGCTCTACGCAGACGTTTAGTGTTGGTTACGGCGTCACGAAGCTTTCTATCCCTCTTGCTGCCGGATCGATCTCCGTGAGGATGGCAAGGAATTCTCAAACGGTGATCAACCATTCCCCTTCCGACTTCACATACACCCTGAGTCCGATCAAGTGTATGTCGCACTCCATGGAATACCGCTTCCGTTGCTGAGTTCCTATTGCAGACAACTATAATGCTTATGTCGGTGCTGCGAGTAAGTTGTACAACGCTCGATTCTAGATCACTTCTGACTCATTTATAAGCTGCTACTGGCTCTGCTTCCACGTCCAGTAGCTCATCTACCTCGGCGTCTTCCGCCACGTCCAGTAGCTCCTCCATCTCGGCGTCTACCAGCACAACTACGTCTAGTGCCGCCACGTCTACAAGTACGGCATTCTCCTACTATGGTTGCGTTGCAGAAGGAAGCAGTGGACGTGCACTTACTGGATCGAGTTACACTCGGAGTGACATGACTAACGCCCTTTGTCAGTCTCTCTGCTCAGGGTTTACCTATGCTGCAACCGAATATGCGTAAGTGTTCCATCTGTGTAGGCACCAGAAAAATTTCTGACCTTGAGGACCACTAGAAACGAGTGCTTCTGTGGTAATTCCCTCACTAACAACGGTGCCACTGGAGCGATAGTATCTGCTAGTGATTGTTCTATGCCATGCGCAGGGAACAGTGGACAAATATGTGGGGGTGGATATCGTCTCAGCGTCTACACCCGTATAGCTTCGTCATCCCCATCCTCTGTGTCTTCCACTTCCACCTCTTCTGCATCTACGCCGACCACTACGACTTGGATCGGAGGTTCATGTATTGCCGAAGGTCCTAATGGTCGTGCGTTGACGGGCGCCAGTTACAGTAGAAGCGATATGACCAACGTGCTATGCCAATCTCTCTGCTCTTCATTTGCGTACGCAGCCACGGAGTACTCTAACGAATGTTACTGCGGGAACAGCTTCGAGAACGGCGCCACCGGCGCCGCTGTGTCATCGAGTTCGTGTTCGTCGAGATGCGCTGGCGATAGCTCGAAGACTTGTGGTGGTGGGTGGCACTTGAACTTGTACAGTCATCTCCCTGCCACTTCATCGTCCGCGTCATCTACATCGTCTTCTACTACTACTTCATCATCGGTAACTTCTGCGACCACTCCTACCAGCACAGCATGGAGCGGAGGAGGATGTGTTAGTGAAGGTAGTAGTGGCCGCGCATTGACTGGTGCGAGCTACAGTCGCAGCGATATGACGAATACAATTTGCCAATCCCTTTGCTCTGGATTCACCTACGCCGCCACGGAGTACTCCAACGAGTGTTACTGCGGGAATTCTTTCCAGAACGGTGCCAGCGGAGCCGTCGTTTCATCCAGTTCATGTTCGTCGAAATGCGCAGGTGATAGCTCACAGAGCTGTGGCGGAGCATACTATCTTAATGTGTACAGCCACCTCGCTGTGACGGCAACTACCTCTTCCTCAGCTACCCCAACTACCACTGCTTGGAGCGGCGGGATATGCATTTCCGAGGGTAACAACAACGCCCGCGCGTTGACGGGTGCCAGCTACAGTCGCAATGATATGACCAACAACGTCTGCCAGTCGCTTTGCTCCGCGTTCACGTACGCCGCCACCGAGTATTCCAACGAGTGTTACTGTGGTAACTCCTTCCAGAATGGTGCGAGCGGGGCTGCGGTTAGCTCAAGCTCGTGTTCATCGAAATGTGCGGGAGATAGCGCTCAAACATGTGGAGGCGCATACTATATGACTCTTTACAGCCACTTGGCTCAAACTTAGCTAGATCCTTCGCCTGGAAGAGGAGGTTTACGGAGTGGTTCGACTGGAACCCTCTCTTCGCGATGTCATTTTTCTCATACTTTACTTCTCTCTCTCTCCATCTCCAATACGTCTCTCGTTTTCCTCTTTCTGTTTCGGTTCTTATGCGGGTTTCGTTTGTACGGTCGTTAGCTCCTCATGATCACGCGGTCAACGCTCTTTACTATCTATATTGTCAAGTCTATCCTTCTCCTCTCCGTACGTACGATGGCAGGGAGTCTATCATGCTGAAGTTGTTATATCCTCCCTGGAGATCCAGGTCCCCCTGACACTTACCATCCCAAAGCCGTTGCACGTCAGCCCTGTGGAGTGCCGCGCGTCAGTCTCAGAGAAATAGTTCTAGTGGATCGGATAAACGTCTCTTTGCATTGGCAGGACGTACAGAGGCTCTTTGCTAAAACCCGAGAGAGAGACGGCCTCACCTTCTCCAGTCGCCACAGCTCTCTACTTCGTCTTGGAATGGGCCATTCCCTGCAATGTGGGTAGCTGGTGATGCATTGACGATCCCAGGCCATAGCTAGGGCCCAGAAAAGACACAGGTGCAGTCGATTCGCACTGTCTGTACGTGCACTACCGTTGGCCATGATAGTCTCCGAAAGTTTCCCGCTTCTGAATCACAGGTGTGAAGTTGAAGAATCTAGAGAGCCACATAAGACAGAGATCAGCATTTATTGACCGCAACAATCCATAGTAGAGCAGAGAGGAGTCCAAGAACGGCTTGATATTCGAATTTAGGACCGAAGTGCCCGAAGCCGAATGCCGAGATCGGGAAATAAGTTCCCGCGCTCTTTTCTCTCCTCCCGCCGCACGTCAATGCTGTCGACGCCAACTCTTTCCTCTCGCCGCCAGTGACGTCAACGCTCGTCACTGGATTTTAATATCACGTTGAGCGCGTCCACAACACCAAACACTGGCGCTCGTATAAAGAGGACGACGTTTGATTTCTCCCTTCCCCACTCCTTTCTTCCCTCCCCCATCATCCATCTCCCCAAATGGCCCATCGCACTTGTCCCCGTCACCGCTCGCCGCCGTTCTCTTCCCGTGGACATTCTCCTGCACGACGTGACAGTCGTTCTCCTCCTCCTTGCGACTCGCGCTCTCGCTCTCCTCGCTGTCATTCACGCGTCACTCCCATTCTCAGCGAACCGTTCATTATATCCTCGACCATACATTACAAGCCGCCCGCACTGAAGACCTTCGTTAGAGCAACTCAAAGGACACTGGCCAATCTAGAATTGAAGGGATTGTATTCCTCGAAACCCTGCAACTTGAACAGGATTACATTAACGCAATTCTAGAGGACGAATCAAGACCGATCGCTGCGACTCCCGCATATCCTCGACCGAGCCAGCTAAATTTTGCAATTTAGACATAAGCGGAAGAATCGGAATCTAAATATGTAATAAAATTAACACCGTGATTTATTTTGACCACTTCTTCAGAATTCCTTCTCGATACGAGTATAGTACATGTACTCCACCATTTAATTCAACTCAGATGGATGCAACCTCGTCGCCGTTGAATCCTCGCCCGCTGGCGATCTATAATGATGTTGACAAATACATGGGCACCGATGTATGCTGCGGTGCCTTTGTTGAACACATCTATATTCATGCGGTGCTCCTTCGCTGGAATTCTTCACCTTAATACGCTGCAACGATCTCGTGAGAGCCATTCTCTGGTATTGCAGCCGACGTGGACGAAGGACCCTGCTTCACCTGCGTCCATATTCTTCCTCGGTGGTCCTGCAGCTCTTTCCCAGGTTCTAGGGCTATGTCCTCGCAAGGCGTGCATGCAGATTGGGCAACGCTCGGCTCCATCTTTCCGCACTCTTCCACGCCACTCCAGAATCTGGAGGTTTCGTCGCATTCCATCGCTCCCACAAGCATCCCTGCATAATCTCGAAGACCTGACCGTAGGCTGCAGGTCGAGAGTTGACGTAGGGTGTATTTTACGGATGCTCGACACTCCGAATTTGCGATGCCTAACGCTAGAGGATGTCACTCATCTGGGTGATCCTGAAGAGCTAGATGATGGCGCTGTCCTGCTCCCAGCAGCCTTCAGAATCATCGTCAGGATTTCATCGTTACTTATTCGGTGGCGTACCAATGCCCTTCGAAGCGACGACGACGGCCAGAACTCCTACTGGACGTTTCCACAGCTTGAGGGATTGCGACACATGAGAGTTGTATAACTTGAAGCTGCAGGAAGTGACGATAGAGGGCGTTGAACCCCTTCTGCCTCCGCCACCAGTTTGGAGTGACCATTGCGTGTGCGCTTCTTGTCGTTGAAAAGGTTCCGCGGATATAATGTCTTATTGCGGATGGTGGTGGGGATGACGTACAGACTGAGGGGCGGCGCGTGTTCGATGGGGGAGCTCGACGTTTGCCTCAGTGGTGCGGATGGAGGACGTCGATGAGGAGCAGGCTTTCCAACTTGGTGCTTTCAACGACTATCAGTCTCCAGAGCATGCCGCTTAATCATGTGTTTTATCCTTTCGTTTCGGAAATATGTTTCATGTAGGAATTAGCTGTTCTATATGCAGTATGTGTTGAGTATATGACCTTTTTCTTCAACTGTACTTGCTGGAGCCGCGGAGCCGGGGACGGATGTTCCTCCGATCTCGGTCCTCGGATCGATGACCCCGAGTAAATAAAAATTCAAACTTGCTTCCGTCGATTACTATGTGGCGCCAGAATCGTTTCCTGCCATCTTATCCAGCGTCCCAGCGCCATGTAGCGCTTATTATTGTACTGCTAAAACCGCATAAATTTTTGGGCTTTCGGTTTTCAATGCTTAAAATACATTTAGGAGCCTGAGGGGTCCCATCGTTCGCTCATTCAAGGGGCCCCCGACCGCGCCCCCGATATCTCTGTCATGAAAATGTCTTATCTGTTCCACGACGGGAAAATGTCTAAGTTATTCCACAGGTTCCTTTTTCTTGGTACTTAAGGCCTTACAGGTTCAATAATTTGTTCACTTGTCCCCACGCAACTATCCCAGGATGCTTCTCCCCCATTGCCTTTTTGCTTTGCCTCTGTCTCTCACGGGTGTTTTACTACTATTGCCCGCTGTTTCTTCTCGAATGCGGCGGTCTTCAGTCCCTTTAGAATCGCGTAACATCACCTCCTTCCAAGGACCAGAAGGCATTGAGAAACGAGACGCAACGAAATATGTTTTCATGCATCACGTACGTCTAACCTTTGTTATTTGATTCTTGTCTGCGAATGCTGAAAGAGAGGTTTTAGATTGTAGGCAGTAAGTTGGGAATTATTCAATTCTGCGCCCAGGCTAATAATCCGCCCTTTTCCGTCGTCTAGATACGTGAGTGGATCGGTCCACATGTCACAGACTTCGGTACTGACGCTGACTGAAGATACCCGTTCACGTACGCCGACTGGGTATCCGATATCCAAGCCATCTCTGCGAAAGGGGTGTAAGTTATAGCCCATCCAGTACCGTATGATTTCAACCCTAATCATTGGACAGTGACGCATTGGCGCTCAACATTGGCCCCGACTCATGGCAGCTCGACCAGATCACCAGTGCCTACAAGGCTGCCGTTGGGACCAACATGAAGCTGTTTATATCCTTCGACTACACAGCGTTTCCGTGCGACACCGCGAAAACGATCCAATACGTGAAGACCTTTGCCAATCATCCCAACCAGTTTATGTACAACGGGAAGCCGATGATTTCATCCTTCTCTGGGTCCTGTCTCGGATCTGCCGGATGGAAATCCGTTCAGCAACAGACGAACGGGTATCTCATGCCCTTTCTTTCGGGTCTTGAAGGCAACTTTAACACGGAGTGGAGTTTCCTGGATTCTTGGCTCTGGTGAGTCAGATTCCTTCTCGACGCTGTCGTCTCTCGTGCTAATAGTGGACTAGTTGGGGTTGTGCATGGCCTCAAGGGAATTACAACAAGAATGTAAGTACATACTCCCATCGGCGTGACTTCCTTGACGCTTACCCCAACGGTTTTCTAGACGGACGATGATTTATACTGTACGATCATCCTCCAAATTTCCCACGTTTTTACTAACAGCGTTTGAATGAAGATTATAATCAGCTAGGATCTCGGTTTGCTACCACCGTCAGTGTGTGGTTCTTGTGAGTTGGTTTTTCGAGGCTCTGAGAGACATATCTGACGCGCAGCGCTCCAGCACACATCTGAGCTACAAGAACATTTATCTTCGGGGCGATAATTGGCTTATCAACAACCGGTGGGATCAGCTCATGGGACTGAGAGATAAGCTGACGTTTATCGAGATGGCTACCTGGTATGCCTCACGTTGTATTATCATTCGTCCGCATCCTTACCATGGTGTAGGAACGACTGGGGTGAATCTAACTAGTATGCTTTCTGCTTTTGTATCCGGCGAACGTCTCTAACGAGCACTCTAGCTTTGGACCATTTAAGGGAGCCGTTCCCGACGGGGCCTATTACGTCCAAGCCTTCCCTCACACTGCCTGGTTTGACATGTCTGAGTACTACATCAAAGCGTTCAAAACCGGAGTGTACCCCACAATCACGGTGATTAGTCCCTTGTCGTTAACAACCGCCGACAATTACTGACTTGTTCTGCGTGCATTCAGAAAGATGTAATCTACTTCTGGGCTCGTCCTCATCCCGCCGCGGCCTCTGCTTCCGCAGACCAATACGGTAAACCCACCGGGTGGGATTGGACACAGGTAATAAGTTCGTTAAATCACTTCAATAACCGACTAATGGCGATGCAGGACACCCTTTGGGCGGCCGTATTCGCGACGTCGAGCTGTTCTGTGACCTTAACCATCGGCAGCTCTACGCAGACGTTTAATGTCAGCTCTGGCGTTACCAAACTTTCTATTCCTCTCGCTGCCGGATCGATCTCAGTGAAGATGATAAGGAATTTTCAAACGGTGATCAATTATTCTCCTACGGACTTCACATATACCCTCAATCCGGTTAAGTGTACGTCTCTTTCCGTGGAATATCGGCTCTGTTTCATCCCTGACCTCCCATTGCAGACAACTACAACGCCTATGTCGGTGCCGCGAGTAAGTTGTGCGATTTCCATGCTAGATCAATTCTGACTCAATCCTCAGGTACCAATAACTCTCCCCCGTCCAGTAGTGCTACTTCCTCAGCGTCTTCCGCCACGTCCAGTAGCTCCTCAGTCTCGGCGTCTACCAGCACGACTACTTCTAGTGCTCCCACGTCTACAAGTACGACATTCTCGTACTACGGTTGCGTTGCAGAAGGAAGCAGTGGTCGTGCGCTTACTGGATCGAGCTTCACCCGTAATGACATGACGAACAACCTTTGCCAGTCTCTCTGCACAGGGTTTACCTATGCGGCAACCGAGTATGCGTAAGTGCCCCATCTCTGTGTAGGCACCCGAGAATTTCCTGACCTTGAGGCCAATAGAAACGAGTGTTTCTGTGGTAATTCCCTCACCAACAATGGTGCCACAGGAGCGATAGTATCTGCTAGTGATTGCTCTATGCCGTGCGCAGGAAATAGTGGACAAATATGTGGGGCTGGAGGTCGTCTCAGCGTTTACACCCGTATAGCTTCGTCGTCCTCGTCTTCTGTGTCTGCCACCTCTTCCGCCTCCGCCTCTTCCTCCGTCTCGGTGTCTACCAGCACATCTACTTCTAGTGCCGCCATGGCTACAAGTTCGGCATTCTCCTACTATGGTTGCGTTGCAGAAGGAAGCCCTGGTCGTGCGCTTACTGGATCGAGCTATACTCGGAATGACATGACCAACGGCCTTTGCCAATCTCTCTGCACAGGGTTTACTTATGCGGCGACCGAGTATGCGTAAGTGCTCCATCTATGTATGAGCACTCCTCATATTTTCTGACGTTGAGACTAATAGAAATGAATGTTTCTGTGGTAATTCCCTCACCAACAACGGTGCCACGGGAGCGAAAGTATCCGCCAGTGATTGTTCTATGCCATGCGCAGGAAATAGCGGACAAATATGCGGGGCTGGAGGTCGTCTCAGCGTTTACATGCGTATAACTTCGTCGTCCTCGTCTTCTTTGTCTGCTAGTACCTCCTCCACCTCCACCTCCACATCTTCTACATATACGCCGACCTCTACGGCCTGGACTGGAGGCTCGTGCATTTCCGAACCTTCCAATGGCCGTGCGTTGACGGGTGCTAGCTACAGTCGCAGTGATATGACCAACAGCGTCTGTCAGTCGCTTTGCTCCGCATTCAAGTACGCCGGCACCGAGTACTCCAACCAGTGTTACTGTGGAAACTCCTTCCAGAATGGCGCGAGCGGGGCTGCGGTTAACTCGACCTCGTGTTCATCGAAATGTGCGGGAGATAGCTCCCAAACATGTGGAGGGGCCTACCGTTTGACTCTTTACAGTCACTGATCTACGAACTTATATACCGTCTCCGTCCGGAAGAGGAGTGTTTCGGTTTTCAATCACAAAGGTCTCTTGGGATGAAACTTTCTTTTGTACGTTCTATCTTTCGCTCTCTATATCCAATCTGTCTCTCCTCCGAGTCCTTTTGCTACTTCTCGGGGTTGAACTTTTTTGTTTTCGGGTTTCGTTTTATTCCACCATCCTTAGCACCTACACACGATTGCTCTTGTCAATATCTTTATACATATATATCTGAGTCAAATATACACCTTCCTTCTCTGTATACACGGCGAAGTTGGACAAGTTATGGACCGGCGGGTGTTCAAATTCCTGGAGGGATCCTGCCTACAGGCTGCCGCGCGCTGGTCTAATCGGACGAATATTTATAGACAAATCACTAGCCATACATTATGTAATTTCACGCTAGAATGATAGGCGCTAAAACTCACTCTTGATACAGACATAGCCTCAGCGTCCATCGTCTTGGAATGGGATTCCCTGTTTGTGCAGCCTACCAATAGCCTAAATTGTGTGGTGATAGACGGAAATAAGTTCCCGCGTTCATTTCTATCCTCTGTCATCGATTCATCACTGGCCCAACTCAATAGCGCGTTCTCCTGTCGCCCGGACATCACCAAACGCTCGCGATCGTATAAAGAGGAGGGCGTTTTGTTTTCCCCTTCACCGTTTCTTTCTTCCCTTCCCTTATCATCTCTCTCCCCAAATTGCTCGTAATACATGCTCCCGCCATTGCTTGCCGCCAGTCGCTCTCCGAGTTGCCCTCCTCGCTGTCACGGTCGTTCACGCGTCCGACGCGCCGTTCACCATGTCCTCGACCATCACCTCGTCACCTTCAGCCCTCGGCCTCGGCACTGAAGACTATTGTCAGAGCAATTGGCCGTCCCCTCTTGAATTTCAAAGGATGAATTATTTGGCCAATCCGGAATTGGATGCATTGGATTCCACGACACACATTACGAGTAGCTCCGAGCAGAGTCATTCCTATTCAATAACCTTGTCATCTTTGGGATTAATCATTGTACATCTTTGACAGCCTCACTCATGCGCCCGGATCTTGGGCACCTTCAAGCTATATGTTGGAGAGAATTCCTTCTGTATTAGCTACCTACCTACCTACCTACCTTCTACTCTGTGTGCGATCAGACCAGATTCACCCATACCAATTCTAGAAATCGCTCCCAATGATGTCTTACATTTGCGCCACATCAATTTCCGAACAGAATGAGATTTTTATCCTCTAGCGTTGGGAGCAATTAATGATTACAGAGGGAGAAAAATTACAACAACCTCCGAAAATACCCACACCACTCTAAGACCGTTTAGTATGATATAACCTTCCTTCAACTAGTACACGAGAGAGAGAGAGATGTATATGTAAGGTATCGGTAAACAGATCCATTAAATGATAGATGTCACAAAAGGAGAGACACAGTGGCGGTTTGTTCAATTCGTGAACAACATACGGTATATCCGGGTATGTAAAGGAGCACGAGCACGCTCGGCACGGTATTCCCGCATATCCTCAACCGTAAGCCAACTTTTGCGACCGGTCTGGGGAATATTTAAACATCAGCTGAGGGAATTCACAACAGAATCGGGGAAGGACTCACGTCAAGATCGATCTCATGCGCACGAAGAGGACGCTTCTTCTTCCATGCATAGCCGCCGATGTAGAACATGATCATGATAGGAACGGCCAGGTAAGCGACTACGAAGAGACGTCAGAGCTTCATCGGGGAGGAAGGTGGATGGAAATGACTTACGGAAGAAGCTCTTTGCAGTCTCTCCGGGTGAACCGGGGTCTTCGATAGGCCAGATTGCGATGTAGAACTGTGCGATCAAGACCAATGCGACAAGTGTAACACCGAACCAGGAGCCGTAGGTGCCACCCATAGCCCTGAATGGCAGCTCCTCAACGGAATGGCCTTGCACCTTCCAAGCCCTGCGGAATCGGATGCTGCGCGCACACGTCAGTCAGTACCTGAGAGAATAGCGATGACTCTTGTACTTACTGGCACAGGCAGATGGAGGCCCAGGTGAAGAGTGTAGAGAGACCAGAGAGGGCGACCAACCAATCGACTGGAATATTGTCAGAATTGAAGAATAGAACCGGCAGAGCCCAGATACATACAGACGGTTCCTCCTGAGGGGGCAACATTGACGTAGGCAATGGGGGCGAACACCAGTCCGGCAATGATGGAGAAGGTGGGGCGCGAGGACTTGTCGACTGTGCACGAATGTCAGATGGATTCATCAATAAGAATACGGAGATCGTACCATAGGCGAAGATTCTGGGAGCGTAACCGGTCTCAGCCAGAGCGGTGAGAGTACGAGATCCGGCATAAACACAGGAGAGACCAATGGACAGGACAGCAATGCAGATGGTGACATTGATCAGATGGTCCAATCCGGCGATGTTGGCCTTGGAGAGGGCGATAACGAAAGGAGAACGCGCTAATGGGGGAAACTAATGAGTTACGCAGCTCGTAGATGAGATATGAGAGTCAACTGACAAGCTCCACTTCCGGTGGTTAGTGCCGGCTCGTCGTAAGGGACCATCAAACCAATGATGGTAAGGGACGTGATGTAAATGATGGTCTAGGGTGAAAAGTAAGCGCCACTGCTCACGTTCTAAAAATAGAACAACATACAATACGCCAGAAAGTACCCTTAACAGCACCTGGGCACAATGTGACAGTCAGCGACAAGCGCGGAGACGATATCAACGAGACTCACCGGGCATGGTTTCACGAGCGTTGGGCGTTTCACTCGCAGCAAGACCGACAAGCTCTGTTCCGGCAAAGGAGAAAGCGGCTGGGGGAGAGAATAGGGTCTAAGCTACTTCTATCTCCAAGACGGACAAATAGGGCACGTACCAGTAACGAACACGGCGCAAACACCCTTGAAGCCGTTGGCGAACGCTCCTGGGTCTCCCCAGAATCTGCCACCAGTATATGAACTATAGTCTCCACTGCTGGGTCCTCCACCGGCGATACAGACACTACGCAAGGAAGGTTAAGAAGACATCACAATAGGAAGAACTATGGAAACGTACATTCCGATGAAGATGAACATAACCACGACGAACAGCTTCAGGATGGAAGACCAGAACTCTTCCTCGGCAAACCCAAGGGTACCGAATACGGTGGCAATGACTGTGGACCTGTTAACGGGACATTCCAGAGAGAACTGAATGAGAAGGTACTTACGGATGACTATCCAGAAGACTGTGATCCAAACTGCAATGTTGACTGCCTCTGCCTTTGGCCACCATTGTACCGTATTTGCAGCGACAGTGATCTCGAGCGGTAGTACGACAGCCCATTGAAGCCAGTAATTCCAACCCATGGCAAAAGCGTACGAGGGATCCAGGAAACGGACGGCAAGGGTGTAGAAGCCTCCGGAGACGGGGTAAAGAATACACATTTCACCAAGAGCCTAGTAACGTCACGATGAGACCAAAACCGCGATGAGTACCATGGAAAGAAGACTTGCCTGAGTGACGTTGATCAACATGACACCGATGAGAATCCAGGCGATGAGAACACCGGCGGGGCCACCTCTCGAGAGGGCAGAACCCGAGCCGACGAAAAGGCCAGTACCGATAGAACCACCGACAGCAATCATGTTGAGGTGACGAGGCTTCATCTTAGCCTGAAGCATGGGTGCGTCAGCCTTAACGCGCACTGCATCGTCGCCATCGAGTTGACCGGAATACTCCTGCTGGCTGAGAGCAGAACGGCACGTTAGGACACGACACAACGTAGACCTCGCAAAAAAAACTCACCCGGTGACACCTGGAGCCCTTTTAAAACTTTCCCAGTTCAGCCCGAGACGGGTTAATCTCGACTCCTTAGAGGGGTCATAGAACTCGGGGTGCGCAACTTCTACGCTCGCGCTGTCTACGTCGTAGACTTTCTCTTTTGTGGTGTCGGACATGACGCGGAGAAGCGAGGGAAAGAGTCGTTCGAATAAGAACCGGCTCCCATGCTTCCTTTATCAATAAATCGAGAAGGCGGTGATCGAGGGGTCCATAAGGAACGTACTCCGCATGATAAGAGTTATGTTTACAGGGGCGAAAAGCGTGACAAAAAGTGTGCAGGATCCTCTGTTATCCGTCCCCATGTGGCGGGCGGTCGAGTTCCATTACCCCCATTCAATATCCTTATCGCCTCGCCAACGGTCGGGCTCTTTCGTAACCGCGCTGCGTCGGTCATCGCACTGAGATTTCCGCGTTTCGGGTGGCTCCCACCTCATGGTCCTCATCTACACTCATAGAAACACAGGACTTTGGGCATCACGTAAGTATAATATCCCTCAGAATGTCGCTTGCTAAAAAGTTTTCTAGTCGTCACACGATCGAAATTTTCCAATGGAGTCGGAGGGCGAGCCTGGTATAGGAGTTGGGGAGCGGTTGTGTCATTTGGTGGCGTATCTCCATTCGACCATTCGAGACATCATTCGAGTCTCGAGACGGAACCAAAAATGTGCCTAGTGCTATCTGCACCTGGAACGGCGATGAAGAGCCGGAGTCAGCATGAAAAGAACGCGCGTCTGTTTTTGTCGGTCCGCGTCTCCTCCAAGAGTGAATAAAAATAACGAACACAAGCGACTTGGCGAAGAGGAGATGATACAAAGGCGAGAAGAGGAGAAATCAAAAAATGATGTCCACGAAAGATGCCAAGGCCTCCGATAAGTCAAGGAGGCTATCATGGGGAAAAAGAAGACTCTGGGTAGCTACCTTGGATCTCCTTGGGTATGCCGTCAGGAACGTAACTCGTCGGTAGTCGGGATTCGGGGGAGCTGGACAACCTTATCATGTTCGCGCGATGCGGGTAGCCATTGGTAATTATTTAATTAGTGGCGTAGGCGGAACGATTTACTTGAGAGTAAAAGCCTCGTATCATCCAACTTGGTCGAGCGAAGGGGCCCGATGGGAGGCGAGTCGTCGGAGAGTGCACAGCCACCGACAAGACATGTGACGCTTTTAAGAATTTCTCAAGAATTTCTTGGGGCGGTGGCGCTTTAACGTGGACTCGGATCACTACAAATGGACACAGAAGGACGCCAAATCTCGCCCAGAATTGTGTACGTACGTAGAACCTGGTGTGCTCAACCCCCCCATACATCGGGAGACGCTTCGACCGCCTCAGTCCACAACTTTCGGTACTGGATGCATGACGATTCTGACAAAGCTATCCGCTTTCTATGACTAATATTATGATCGAGATCAAGATCGGCGGCGGTCCAGTCTGTCCATTCATACGCCGCAGCTTCGAGCTCCTAGTGTCTGAGGGACTTGTGCTAAAATACAGACGCGTCGGAATCAATTCGCCTACGGACAAGCTCAATTATGGAAATGATCGCTCGAGGAATTCTGAGTGAGCCTTGGATTAGATCCGAAGTGCGAGGAAGTGCGCCACAACTGACTTGGCTGGACTTGGCCTGACTTGGCTCAGTCTGGGGTCATAATGTTAACTGTAAGTGAGTGGTCCTTGACATGCGCGTTGAACACGCGTGCAGGAAAAAGGTCGAAGGATAGATATCATGATTCCTCATGACTGTATGGGTAGGGAGGCAGATTTGATCAACTGTCATCGACAATGTGACCACAGGGCATCTGGGAGCGGTCCTGATTCCTGAAGTACGGTACGTACTGCTAGAAGTGGTGGTGGTGGGGGACGATAGTACGCCCAACTGATCATTTCCCAACATTCCTGGCTGCCGCTAAACGACATTTTACCAGGAAGCCCCCCGTTCTGCCGTGACTGGCCAGTAGACTGTAGCGTCGCCATGATTTCATGCGACGTAGACCTACATACTTTGGAAAGACATGTCCGTAGTTAGTAGAGGCACCAACGAGTTGTCAGAGAAGCGACACTTACCGTCACAGAGTCACTGCCTGGACGTTCCTGTTTCCGTATGGCAGTAATCCTCACACAATGTGATAGAGGGTGGAACCGAGATTACTATTTCCCTAGATATGCAATTCAAATGACAGACCATTCGAAGTCAAGGATCCTGAAAGATGAAACCTTACATAACGATGATGGCAATCTCACGTCGCATGTAGAGCGAATTAGGTGAGGGACATGGGTGGACCCGTGTCAGGATGCCCAGTTGCAACACCACTACACCATCAGGAAATTGAGAAGCAGAACGAGCGACAGGACCGGCAGACGCCTGAGTAGACGCAATATGTAATTGATTGAACAAACCCAGTAGCTTATTCGACGCGCGCTTGGAATGCATTTCGGAATTCAGACCAGATGTCTATCGATATAAAGTGATTAACGGCCGCAAACCCTGGTCATGATCAGGTAATTTAACGTAGTTATGGGCGAGCGTAAGTAAACCTGACTAGGGAGTTGAAAGCCAAGGCTATGGCGGAAAAGAGAGCACAGACCAGCACACCGAGAGATACGCCACAACGCACTGCATCCTACTTACTGCATCCAGAATGCTTAGTCACAGCCGTCCATTTAAGTTGCCGTGAGGCGTAACCACCAAGGCCCACACAATCCAGGACCTCTTTTTATGCTCTTAGAATACTATTGGGGCGTCATTATTATAAGAATGTCTCTAATCCAATTATTCTGACTGAATAGTGCGGCGTTGTACAAAAGAGGACAAGCCAAATATATGTAAACTGTACAGTATGAGTCGGAGTTCAAATCATTCTCCCGCCAGAGGCGCTTGTTTCCGGGCGGAGATCGAATATATTGTCACGTTCTTGCCTAATTACTCTTGCACACCACACCACCAACGACGACGACGAGATGCAGATCTTCGTCAAAACTTTGACGGGAAAGACTATCACCCTCGAGGTGGAGTCTTCCGACACTATCGACAATGTGAAAGCCAAGATACAGGACAAGGAAGGGTACGTTTACTACATTATATCGAGACTAATATAACAAACTTATCGAATGCTTGTATCTCCTAGTATCCCACCGGACCAGCAGCGTCTTATCTTTGCCGGAAAGCAGCTCGAAGATGGCAGGACCCTCTCGGATTACAACATCCAGAAGGAGTCTACTCTTCACTTGGTTCTGCGGTGCGTAGTATCACATATTCTCATGGTATCAACCTGACAAGCCTCTTGCAGTCTCCGGGGCGGTCTTATTGAGCCCTCGCTAAAGGTCCTGGCCTCAAAATACAACTGTGACAAGCAGATCTGCCGCAAGTGCTATGCGCGTCTCCCACCCAGGGCCACCAACTGCAGGAAGCGGAGCTGTGGACATTCGAGTCAGCTCAGGCCGTGAGTGTCTTCCAGTCTCGTTACAACTCGTTCCCGCATCACTAATGCGCCGCTCGGTTTTCAGAAAGAAGAAGTTGAAGTAGTGGTATTCGCCTTTCCGCCGTTGCACGTATCATGTTTGTCTTGCGCCCGAAGCTACACGTTATATGATATGCATATGCGATCTCTCATACCTCTGTGAAATATGCCCGTCAACGTCTGCCATATACGTCTCAAACCTTGGTATTTACCGGGCGTTGTCTGGCGTCATGCCACACTTTGTCCCGGAAAGCCGGTAATCAAGCTTCTTATGCGTCCCTGTACCCAACCGCGTACTTCTTGCGGGGGTCACGATTGGAAGACGGCTGGACCTGCCATCGCCCCGATGACAGTACTTGGCAGTATTGCGGCGAAGTGTGATGCCAGAAGACTTCACTGCGCAGGCGTCATGTCACTTTTCTGTTCGGTCTTTGTACGTCGGCAAGCTTCCTATTTGCTCGCTCTTAATGGAACATCGTTGCAAGCAAGATTAACATGACATCTTCGGTCCAAACCATCATCGGAAGCTGTTCGAATCGTCATTCATGAATCCAAATGATACGCAAGCCAGTCGTCATTTGCATCAGGGAAGAATAATGACTTTTCAATGCCACATTGTATGTCCTCCATGTCCAGTAAACGACGACAGCGGATGTGAATGAAAGGCGTAAGCTACAGACCATCTATATACATACTTGCTATGATACAACAAGAAAAGAAAGTGTGTGTACTGATTGAATAATTTATGATTTGTCTTTCGTCCGACAATGACCAAGATGAAGAAAAGAGCAGCAATATCAATCATGCCATCCTATCCTTCGGACTGACCGCTCGAATCCAGATCTCCCCCGGTCGACTACAACACAAGAGGTGTTAGCGATTAGTAAAGAAAGGTCAAGGAATAGATGGGCTTACCTCTTCTCCCTCAGAACCTTGTACACCAACTTCGCGTCTTGATCTTTCACCATGTTTACAGTCGTCTGTGCCCGAGGGGGAAACGCGCCGGGACCGCACCTGTCCTGTAAGTCAGCCAAACACTCGTTCGTCCCTTCCGTCTCAACCACGATCGTCCCGTACCACCCTGGATCGATAAAGAGTCCAGGTGAGTCGGGGATGGGTATGCGTGGAGAGTCTCCGCGAACACGAGACTGTGATCGCGCATTGCTGGATGAGCGCGACGATCCTGGAGGTCGGATGACAAAGGACGAGCGGTGCACCCAGCGGACGACATTGTGATATGCTCCTTGAGGTCTAGTAACAACGGAAACATTAGCAAATAAGGTATCGCGGGTGAAATGGGAGCACGTACGTCTCGGTTCTGACGCGATCTTGCAGCAGTTGCAGGTTCGCAGCGACTTGATCACCCCAAGGAGATATATCGACTCGGACGACAGGATTGCTCGATGCCGGGCCTGTCCTGATCACCCGGTGGAAGTACGAAGGTGCGAAAGCCAGCGTGGGTAGATATTTCGGAAGATCTCCGACCGAGGAGTACGTGTAATCCAAGTCCTATACATTACGATCAGCCGATTGAGAGAGTGCAGAGAAGAATCGACGGACGATTAAATAACTTCCATCCCAGATCAATCTCCCAAGATTCCCCTCGTCCCCCACAGCAAGGTCCCAAACAACATCCCCCACCCTCATCAAGTGCCTTAAGCCCGATCTCTTCAACTCGGCCTCGCACTCCAACACACTCGCATCGCTCAACCAGTCCCCATCCGGCGACGGGACGAACACCCTCAACAGCGGCGCCCGCTTCAGCCTGAATAGCGGAGACTGGAACCCTCCAGAACCACTGGGAGTATGCGGCCTATTGTGCGTCGTAGCATGAGCCCCGTGCCCATGATGCGACTGCGAAAACAACGACGTCGGTGACGGTGGTCGACTTCCCACACCTCTCGATGCCGAAGGAGGAGGACTCGCCACCTTCGCTCTTGCCGCCAAAACGTACTCCCTCTCCGCCTGCGCCCTCAACCTCAGAACGACCCGGCTATACGCTCTGGTAGCCGCAGTCATCCTCATCGCACCCTCCACGACGGACATGTCTCGTTTCGTCGGGTGTAAACCGAGTTGGACATTGATGTCCGCCGCTACTCGCGCATACTCGTGCGTGGGTATGGATACGCCTCGCATGTAGTCGTGTAGATCGACCAAGCTCAATACGAGTGGCTCCTTCTCCCCTTCCCATCTCTTATATCCGACCGTCTTCAAATACCTCTCCAGCACCTCCTCCTTCAACGCTTTCTCGTTGAAGAACCGTCCCCGGATCAGCTTGCTTACACTCGAAAGCACACACCAATCGTAAAATGACAGAAATGAGACGAGCGTCGAGAGCAGATGCGGGTCGGAGACGAAGATATCTAGAGGGAAAGGTTCCGGACGTCTGTCCGGTCTCACAGGGATGCTAGAGATCCCCGGCGGCAACGTTGACTTGTCCAACCTCTGTTCATCCGCACGACGGCGAGAAGACGGGGGAGAAACTGGTGTAGGAGGCGTCAATGGATTCGTCTGTCTTGGAGGGGTAACAGGCGCTGCAGGCTCTGCGATGGCCTCCTTGGAGTTACCCCGAGACGAAGGCTGGAGCAATTGCACACCCTCTGGTTTGGCGAAAGGATCATCGTCGAGGTCAACACCGACAAGAGGAGGCTGAGGGTGGTCGGGAAGTTTCTTCGCTGCAGGTGTTCCCGGAGACACGGGAGTCGTCGGACGTTGTTTATGGAGGACCCGATGTCCATGATTTGATTGTGCAGATGAGCGCGAGTCTTCGTATGAGCTGTCAGGACGTTGTGTCTTCGGAGTGTGAGGACGCTGCTCCGGCGTAGGACTAGCTTTTCCGTTTGCGCTAACGAAAGACATCCGATAAGACGATAATGGTCGTTGCTCTGGAGACATCACACGCCCATTAACAACAGGAGAGCGCGTCTCGGGTCGTTCGTGCTCTGCCGTCGGCGGCGGGTCAATAATAGAGATACGATAAGATGAAAGTGGCCGCTGATCAACAGGAGACATCATACGTCCGTTTACAACTGGAGGGTGAGTCTCGGGCTGTCCAGGAACGGGATAATGCTCAGATAGCAGAATTCTCCGACCGTCTTGCAACGTAGGTGGACCTTTGAGCTGTTCAGGAGGAGGAGGGAGAGGTAGTTCTCGACCATATACGCTGGGAGAGGGATGCTCGGATGGCAGGGGTCTGCCATTGACAGGTTGAGGTGGACGGATCCCATAGGTTGCAGGCTGCTGCTGCTGCGGCCGTGCATGAACGTGGGGCTGCTCAAGAGGCCTACCGTTGACAGCTGAAGGTCGAGTATCCTGTTGCACGATGGGAATCCGGCGAGCGTTATCTTGCTCGGGATTTGGAAGCGGTTTGTCACTGCCGTTCATACGAGGATCCTGCGGTGTGATAGACAGCCTTCGGGTAGCCCCCGTAGGAGGCAGAGGCTTCTCTCCAGAAGCCATGGGGGACGAGGTCATAGAAAATCGTCGAGGATTCGGAGCGTTATTAGGTGGACGTGTCTCGTCAGGTAGGGTCTTTTGGGAGTACGTCGACCCCGGAGAATCGTAAACACTCGTGCGGGAGCTAGGGGGGACCGAAGACATTCGCTTCTTGGGCTTGGAAAACATATCATGATCCTCCATCGGAGGTGACGGATAGGACTGCGGCGGCTCCGTGTCGGCTGCGGTCATGGCAGAGAAGATCAGTGGCTTCCCTCGCGAGGCACCAGTGCTAGGTGTCTTTCGCAGTGATTTCGCCATGAACGCGGCGCTGAACGCTGCTGGAAGAGCTTCGTGCTGCCGGGGCATGACAGCAGGTGGTGGAACAGGTTTTGAGGCAACAAGGTTTTTATCGCGGTCCTACAGATAAATCCGAGGTGATCAGCACTGCCCTATCATTCCTGGAAGTGACGTCAATCATATATACTACTCACGAAGATCGAATTCAGCGCTTCCGAGGACGGACCAGTGAGAGGAGATGATATATTGGTGAAAGTAGGAATTGGATCCTGCGAGTGGTATCAGTGAAAGTTTCATTACAACGAAAAAGGGTAAATGTGGAATGCTCCGCGATGACAACAGTCAGTCCTCGGGTTAATGGAAACCAATAACTCGGACGTACGACTCGGATTCTTACCTGATCACTTGTCAAAGGTTCCCTTCGCATCGGACTAGACCTGTCTCCTCCTCTTGCTGCTTTGTTCATCCTGACAAGAGTGCCGTCAGGAAGACGCGTAAACGACTCGGCGGCCGTGGTTCTTGGGGAATTTGAGCGGCTCCCTTGGTTCGAGGTCGGGGAGCCTGCCCTTCCTCGGTCCATTTGATCTGCCGACTGGTTCCCATTCATATTGAACCTCTTGTCCGGTGGAGGTGAAACTGAATTGTGATGTCCGTTACTGACCGACGTCGATACATCCGTCTGTCTATAATTGACAGGAAAAGTTGGTGGTTTCCCGAGATCACCAGGCGCGGGAAGGGGTTTTTCCCTCCCATAAGGTGGAGTTTGTTGACCGTAAGGAGAATGTAAGGAATTTTGAGAATCATTAATCCTGGTGTTAGAACGATTCTTCTTCTGTTGTGATGGCTGGTTCGGGTTGTATTTCTCCTTCTTCAGTACCGACTCCTTCCTGTTCGCGCTGGCGAGCGTCATGGGACCCGAAACAGCTTTCTTCTGCGGTAAAACATCCTGAGCCTGGGTATTGTTCGATGCAAACCGAGCAAAAAGTGGTGCGTGGGAAGGAGAAGAAGCAGATTGGATTGTTGTCGGAACAGGTTCTGGTTGCTTTTGTTTTTTGCGAAGGAAACCAGCCATCACATAGTAAGTTGATCCAGAAACCTACAGTTATGCACACTTTGAACTTGAGAGGGAAGAAAACAGGTGGTGGAAGTACGAGACCAATGCCTCGGCTTCTTACAATGAGGTCAATATCATCGCGGCAACATGGGAAAGTCATTACGTCAGAAGCCAAGAACCTTTTTAGGCCGCTGTCAGGCATAAAACGCCACATACTGCATAGCTAACGGAAGCAATCATCCCATACTCAAGCACAGTCAAGCCTACTCAAGCATATTTTATGTAATTCTTCGAAAATGCGGAAGCTGCGCCCGTTGGAATGGACAGAAATTCGTTGATCGACGCCACAACATCAAACAAGGGAAGGAAAGTGGACACCGAAAGCGTAAAAGCCCTCTAAAAGGTACTGTAACGCGTTGTGAGAAAATGAAGCCTCAAACATACACCAGCAAATTGCCAATGCACTGCCTCGCCAAGCTTTATGAGGTCGTATGTGACGTTTGTCAAATCTCCGACTCCGATCTAACTTGGCAGCGCGCCCCACTGTATCATACTTTATGCCAGCCAGGGGGCAAAAATTATCGGAAGTTCAACACCAGCGTGCGCCTGACGGGGATGCTTTGAACACTAGTGTCCAGAGAGAGAAAGTAAGCTGGCTTTAATGAGAGAGAATTGTGACTTGTGAGATTGGATTGGATTGGAGCCGCTGGGATGTAGGAGACTCGGGGGACACTGGTCTACATAAGTCAACAGTGACATCATGGGACAACCAACTTCCTGAAGGAAGCAAAAAACACCCGGATAATGCAGATACTGAGGCGTAACTAGCGGAAAGTCCTAGAGATGATATCTGTATGGATACCAAGATAGAAATGTCCTATGATACTATGAAACGAATACCCATGAGGCTAGAAGCCAAACAAGATGCTGGTCATCACGCACCATAAGAAGTGATGATACAGTCCGTGTGTGAGAGTAGCGAGTACACGTAAAGATTATACGAGGGTCCAAAAACCAAGAGAAAAAGCAAAGACCATGACATGCGCAAGAAAACAAGATGCCCTGTAGATGTCGGGATGGAAGACGATGGAAATATATCTAGTACGATAGGCGGGTGCTCTATATGGTAATTCTGGCTATTCGCAAGCCCTAATGTCGACAAGTGTGAGGCGTATCATGCAAAGCGGATGCTTTTCGACACGTACCTATTCTAGAGATCGGGGAACAAGGACGCCGAGGGTCGAAATGATTACGAACACCTTTGGGATATAAAGTGTCTCCATCCTAGACGAACCCTGGAAGTGAACTTTTTGGGAATTCGTCTGAGATGACGAAGTACAGACCTTGTCCCTGTAGGAATTTTGACATCGCATTGAAGCCGTACCTCATCATCTCTCTCTCGAACATCTCTAGGTCGTTGCAAACTAGAACCCCGCACTCGTTCAGGGTCTCGATAGCTTCTAAGCACCACACCCGAGTACTAAACGCAGGATCGTATTTGGTCGGACTAGGAATCCGCACACATTGAAACATCGACTGCAACCCATGCTCGCCCACAACCTCTTCGTAACTTCCCAAGTCCTTTAGGCTGGTCAGTTGGATCACTGCCACGACCATGTGGGACGAGAGAACATCCACGTCCTCCATCTTCAGCTTCCACTGGAGATCAACGTCTTGCACGGGGTGTATGAACTTCCCGGACCGTCCGATAGGTTTCATGGAGTCGTCTGGTAGGAAGAATGCCCAGTTCCAACTTATCACGTCCCCGCCGTATGTGAGAACGACATATAACGCGCCGGCTTGAAGTTCGGCGTCCCCCATGATGTCCGATGAGGGATGTTGGAGTTCATAACCGCTAGACATCGTCCCCTCGACGATGGGAGGGATAACGTACACAGTGGGTACACGGATGACCGTACTTTCCAAGAGGTGGCAAAAACGGAAGGTCTCCTTTGCTTCCATCAGTTGCTGACCTATGCCAATCCACCTACTCACTCCACGTGGACAGGGAGCGTGTTTCGAATGGAATGAATACAGTGCCAGGTCGAAACGTCCCGATACGCCGAACGTCGCACCTTGAAGTTTCGAATTCTTCGGCATCTTCCACTGAAACTTTCACGTCTGAGGCTAAGGCCAAGCAGAAAACGAATTGGATATCCAAACCCGAAGGCTCTCATCTTGTGTGATTGACTTTCCAGATAGCGCTATGCTACGAACTGCTAGCTGTAGCAGACCTTTGACCTGGCCAATGACATACGTGCCCTCCTGTGCCCTCCCTAGAGGAGCGTCTAGTGCTCTGTCATCTAGAATGGGAAAAACCAAAGAAAATCATATCTAAAATAAAGCATTGACATCGCAAACTTACTCGTGGTCGACCAGTATAGGTCGCGGCTTTCAAATCGATAGACATGATTAGTCACAGACAGTGAAAGACTTGAGAAGCAAAAAG
>RZIO01000011.1:174489-212628 GCA_004338095.1 Gloeostereum incarnatum
TCCTCCTGTGATGAGAGAAAGATCAGCAAGGTGCAGAGAAAAAACGGGCCAATCTACATCGAAATCGGAGCCCGCTGAGTGAGCAGTGCCTGCGCACAAGACACGGAGGGAAGAGCCGGCGCAAAGCCGTTTCCGCTCATAGCCCACCCACACAGTATACCCGATCCCTCCTTCTGAGAACGATCTCACTAGTGGTATGCAATGCTAAATGCGTGAGACGAAGCACCTGGAAACAGGGTCATGAGACGTAGTAGTCTGCACCCCCAGCCCAGGAGGAACGCCAGACACCGCCGAACACGAGGGCATCGATGACACAGAACGGTCTTCCCAAATCGTCCCGGCGGAAGCGATGAAGACGCACCCTACGAAGATCGTCGACGGACGCAGACGTAGTCACATATCCCAACAAAGTCAAGGTCCGAAAAGAGAACCGTCTGAAGGCAAAGAAGTAATGCAGAGGCGTTGTCGCAAGCGTCCCAGGCGATGCAACAACACAAAGATACATCCATGCATAGGGCAGATGCCTAAGCGTATCCCAGGCCAGGAAGTGAACGCAGGTTATAGATGGAAGCATGCCCAAAAGCCGAGCCATGAAAGCAAGGGGAAAAAGGAAAGGAACGCACAGGTTTCTTAGATCCGGCACGGGAAGCAGGCTTCCTGGAACCTGCACGAGAGGCAGGTTTGTTCGAAGCCTTGGAAGAAGGCTTGACAGACGCCTTGGAGGCGGGTTTAGCGGATGCCCTCGACACTGGCTTGTTGGATGCCTTGGACGCAGGTTTAGCCGCCTTGGATGCGGGCTTCGAACCAGCCTTAGAAGCCGTCTTGGCCTACAAATGAAAATCGATATCCATGAAAAGTGAAAAAGCCAAAAAACTTACCTTCTTAGCGGGAGGCTCCTCGGACTTGTCTTCCTCTTTCTCCTCGCCCTTTTCCTCGCCGTCGTCCTTTTTCTCTTCTTCGGCATCGCCGTTAGCTTCTTCAGCCTTGCGCTTTCTTCCCCTGCCCGCGGTAGACTTTGGTTTCTCCTCCTTTTCCTTTGCCTCCTTTTGGCTCTGGGTTTCGCAGCCTTCTTGGGCGCAGCCGGGGCTGCAGCCTTGGGCTGATCTTTGATACGAGAAGAACGACGAGGTTCAGCGTCGCCGTTGTCGGTGGTGGCAGCTTTGCGGGGCATCTTCAACAAGCAGGCGGCGGGATGGGATTTAAAAAAGGCGGGATGTGGGAGATGGTGGTGGATAGGGAGGAACCAGTGTTGACAATTCCGACGCGTATCGCTTGGTTTGTTTGGTCAATGGTGTATCTCCGGATTTTCCCATCACGTGAAACGCGCTCACACGTGACGCGACGCGTCTACAGGGAGATTTAGCTGCTTTTCGCGTTTATAAGGGAATGTTGGGGAGAGGTCCTGTAGGACTGGTCAGGAGTTATGAAGATAGTTATGGGAGATATAATGAGCTTACGTACATGTCTTTCGGGGATGAAAAACTATCTGTGGATGCTCTTGAACGTTTGCACGAAGGCTTGAGCGCCGTATTGAAGAATAAACGTTGTAGGAAGAGGCTAATAGGGTGGTTGTAGGGTGACCTATTTAACGACAAGTCTATAGAGCGTGTGCTCGTGAATTCTTGCGTATCACAGCCGCCCTACGCTTGTAAGTATCCGGCCGTTGTAGCGTGTATCAGATACACTCCAGGGCATCAGATAGAAATGCAGGAGCAGAACTCATTACAGGACGGTATGTTGGGACGTATCTAAAGTAATATGGAGGTTGTCCCACCGTGAGTACCTGTGCAAGTACTAGCGAAAGTAACACAGCTCACAACGTTGCGCAGCTCCGGAACTTGCGACATTGTTTCAATCAGCAGTGGGTGGGATGGATGCGGGAAGCTCAACAAGAAATAACATATAAGTACCATGGGGGTCGAGCGCCAATGCTGATCATAATACAAAAGACGATCCCGTAGTAAGTAGCCGAATGTTCTTAAGCAGTTAAGGCTCGTTGGTGTACGGTGACCTTATCCGACGAATGATAGTGCAGATATTCCATTGTAACATAGAATGAATATTCAACATCCTCTTGCAGCGAAGATTTAGCTCTGCCGTTGAGCGAGTGGGAAGAGGACAACCAGAGATCGTTGCCACGTTCCTTCAAGTTCGCCAGTCCGAATTGTCCGAACCCGATCAACCATTTTGGGAAACAAGTTCCCGCGCTCTTTCCTCTCTTCCAATTTACATCTGAGTAGTGAGAACATGTAGTCAGGATGCCGGGAGGCTCCCAATGGCGGAGACATGCACGCGGCGAGAGCCATTTCACTCCCATCAACCGACGAGACCCTGGGTCCCAAACTTCCAAGACAAAAACAAAACCTGCCACCTTCGTCGGTCCATGTGGTATCTGGCCTTATGAACTAGAGAGTTGCCAGATGACGGAACCCGAGAATGTTGGGGTTGTTAGATAGGTTAATCCCACGGGATTCAGGAAGCATTAAGACTATGTTTGTTGTTATACTCTGAATAAGATAGAAAGCGGGTGTGTAAGTATCATTTTAATTGCCCTAAACGTATCTAACACGCTGGGGTCTTCCTCACCGGCGAGACGAAGAGAAGCCGTACGAGCCATCGTCGTCGTCTCTCTTCCTGTAGCCGCCGCCGGAGCTAAACCTCGACTGTCTGTCCCTATCGCTCGAACCAAATCTCTGCGGCCTGTCCGAACTTCCAAACCTCTGGGCGCCATAATTCTGTTGCGTGTTACCACCGCTATATTTACCGTAGCGCTGCGATCGGTACTCGGACGCCCGGCCTTCAGAATCCTCATCTACAAGAAACATGAATGAATGAACACACCGAGCAAACCAAGCAACGACGAAACCACTCACCAGCATCATCATACGCGCTATACCTCTCAAACTGATCCCTCTCCTTCCTCGACGCAACGTCGGGTGTCTTCAAGCGCTGCGACCCACGTCCACTCCACCGAGACTGACCCGGACCCTCCCGATCTCTCCCAAGCCCAAACGTCGAGCGCGAGGCCCCGGTCCCATACTTCTTCGTCCGCCCGTCGTTGTACCCGAGCTTGGCGAGGAACTGCTGCGACACGAACGGCGCCTCCTTCAACCCCATTCCCTCCGTCGTCCACGCCCTGCACCCGGCTACGACGACGTCCTTCTGCACCCGCAGCTCGGGCGTCTTGCTGATGTAGTACCCGATCAAGCTCAGGAACGTCTCCCTGACGGCTTCCTCGTCAAGCCTGTTCAAAAGGTTCTCCGCAGCGGAGTTGAAAGTCTCCACGAGGGGGAGGTAGGGAATCTGCGACTTTGGGAACAGGTCCCATGGATTGATGGGTCTGCCGCGAGAGTCGAATTGGGTGCGAGGGGAGGAAGAGGAGTCGGATTTTGCAGCGTCGGGGTGTTGAGTGAGGAAGTAATCCTTGGGCCCTTTGGTGTCGAGATCCTTCGCGAGGCTGGTAATCTCCTTCTCGAGCTCGCTGGTAGTGATGGCTTTGAGGGGGACATCGGTCAGCTGCCACGTCAGGAAGCCGACTTCCCAGGGAAGAAGCACAATGTCTCCACGACCGGTGATTTTTCCAGCACGACCTGTACGGCCGATACGGTGGATGTACTGCTCGGATGAAGACGGGATGCCGACTTGGATGACTCTAGTAACGCCAGGGTAATCGACACCACGAGCAGAGACATCGGAGGTGACGAGGACGGAGTAGCTGCCCTTCTCTGCACGGAATGCATCTGAGGTATTTATACGGGACTCCTGCGCACGCTTGGAGTGGATCTCGTACACCTTCGTGTTCTTACCGGCAGGAAGCACGTCCCTCGAAAGCTCACGCATAATGGTGGCGAAGAGCTGGGTCATCTTGGTTGTTGGAAGGAAGACGATAACTTTAGAGCCGCCCTCTTTGGCCGAAGCCATGTTTGTAAGCTGGTCGTGAGCAATGAGACGCATGATGTAAGGAATCTGGTGAGCGGCGCTAGGGAGAACGGTGCTGTACTGGGGAATGTGGGCGTGGACGGGGCTATCCTCTTCCGTTATCGTGTTGATGTACCTGTGGTTCTCATGCAACGACTTCCGGGCAACTTGACGAATCTTTGGCGAGACCGTGGCTGAGAAAAGGAAGGTCTGTCGAATGGGACTTGGAGGCAGGTACTTCAAAATGGCTGCGATGTCATCCTGGAAACCCATGTCGAGCATTGTGTCCGCTTCATCTAGAACAAGCTAAAGCAAGGTAAGTTGGAGGCTTGGATGAACGAAATGAAGACAAACCATTTTCGTTTGACGAACCCCTCGTTCGACATCTGGTTCCGTTGAAAGGAGATCCCTGAGTCTTCCGGTAGTAGCGACGACGATATCTCTCCGGCCCTTCATCCAGTCGCGCACCTGGCGGACCTTAGATGTGCCGCCAGTAAAGAGTCTGACCTCGAAGCCCTTATGATGATGCGATAGCCGTAAAGCCTCGTTGGCGATCTGGGTAGCAAGCTCTCGTGTGGGCGAAATAATGAGTGTTCCTACAGAGTCCCTTGCAAACCGTCGCCTTGCCACGTCAGCCTCGAGACCGCTGAGACCATCACCAGCCTTCTCAATTGCCTTGATACGAGATTCGATGGCGGGGACGAGGAAGGCGAGCGTCTTTCCGGTGCCAGTCTTTGCCCTAACCAACAAGTCACGTAGTTCGTCTTTCCGAGACTCATGATAAGGCTCTGAGAGGTCTGGAAGCATCCCAAGAACCTCTTCCTGCACCGATGTCATGTGCGTCAATTTGAACGGACGAACCGTGATGGCGTCCAAGGTTTCCCTTGTCAGCCTTTCCCGTAAAGTATGAAATGGTTGTCTTTCTGTCTGTGGGGAGGGTGGTGTGTCGAGAGGCATGGCCATTGCACCGGGGTCAAGGTCTTGTCGTGCAGCAGTAGCAGCAGCCGACGAGCTATACCGCAAAACCGCGGAAAATGAAGGAGAGGACAGGCGTACAGTCGAGCGCGTTGCCCGCCACGACGACGCCAGGCATCTCCATGTCGTCGTCGACATTGCCAACGAAAAAGTGAAAAAAGTGAAGATGGTGGTCTTTTCAAAGGCTCGGCGCAAAAATTCTTGACCGGCTGACCGGGCCCGAGTAAGGCGTTGTGTGGCGTTGCGTTATGTGGCGTCTTTTTTCATCTAAGTAATCTCATTGATAATTAGATAAAGCAGTGTGCAGCGAAGAAAAAAGAAAGCAACGAAGTTCAAAGAGAACCTCCACCGTTGTTTACGCGGCGTTTGAGCTTAAGCCTTCAACAGTAATGATAGTACGTTCAAGATAGTATAGTACATTCAAAATTAAAAGAAATTACTACTTGTATACGCGAGAATTTATGTGTGTTTAGTAGAGCCCAAAAGAAGAGGAATGATCTGTGGACGAGCGCACTCTTCCTTGATGTCCGAAAGGATCCTCTCGATCATCGTTCTCTTCCTCCTTTCCTCTTGAATTTGGGCTTCCAAGTCAGCCAGCGTAGCTAGAAGATCTAGCTTCTCGGTAAATAGAGATATTTGCTCGCACACGGAGAAACATACCTTTATGAGGTCGTGGTTCAAGCTTGAGATATGACTCTAAACGAGCGCCCTCAACAGCACTCGCTGTAATGTTTCTCCTAGTATCCCAAAACTGGCGGTACAAATCCGCCTTTCCCTCTTTCGGTGTTCGTTCTTGAGGTGCTGACGGTCTTTCTCTCTGCTCCGTGGCGGCGTGTGAAACGACAGACTCCTGACGCGCTTCTTGAGTGCAGATAAAGGCGAATAGGGGAAAACACACCTCTGACTCCGATTTGACGGATATCGTTGCGCCTTGACGCAGCTTTGGTCGGAGTGGAGAATTCTCTTGCGTGGTCAAACCGGCGTCTTCAGAAGACGATGAGGGTCTGCGCAGCACTTGCTGGTCAGCCCGGTCAATCAAGAAATAGCTGAGCAACGCACACCGTTGTCATGGACAGCTTCTTGCTAAGGAGGGCGACCTTAGCCAGAGATAGTGCCTTGCGGAAGATCTGAGAAACTCACATCGATAAGGTATTCTTCCAGCTATGAATCATGTCCGGATTATACTGATCTACAGCGGTGCTCACAGAGGTGTATACATCCTGCATTCAGCATCGGAGGTAAATGAACACCCGCAGTGGAATAGGCCGAAAAGGAAAGTCCAAAGGCTCACCGAGTGCCTTGTAGTGTCCCAAAAGAGACCAATGTGCTGACCATTCATTTCATTTATCTTCGAAGGAGGAGTAGATACAGTAAGTAGCTCGAGGTCTTTGGTGACAATATCTTCAAGTACATCCTTCTTTAGTCGACGCAATCTTTCCGCTTTCTCCTCAAAATACACAATGCCGAGTATCAGTCTAATGGCATCAGTAGATTTGACCGCCATTTACGACGAAAAGAAGGTAGACAACATGGAAGTAAGAAGTGATCGATCGGGCATGTACAAATTTCAAAACACGTGTCTGTCACGACGCGTCTCCGACGCGTGTGTCATTGTACATGTCAATATCAGATCCAAATCGCATCGTATCGCCCTTATCAATCAGCTCCCCCGCTGCTCTCGAGACCATAATGAACGCGTCCAACAGCGCTGGCACAACGAAAGGTTCCGGGCATTTCCGCTGAATATCTGATAACGCATCCTCGAGCTCTGCCGTCTTCTTCCTTTCCTGTTCCAGGTCAATCATTGCCTGCTCAATTCTCTCAGCCAGCACTACATGACCCTCTCAGCGCGTACACAGAAACCAGGGGGGGGACTAGACTCACAAAAATCATTGGTAATCTCCCACTCCTGGCTTGGAGCTTCGACGCCGATCTTCTTAAGAGCGGCGACGATACTTCTCTCACGCTTGAAGCCCTCGTGCATGGCCATTCGTATGTACGACAGTTCCTGGAGGACTCTGTGACTCGTTCCAGACGGGTGCCGGGTAGTAGACTAGACAATGAGGAGTACATAAATTTCTCATGGAAGAAATGAGAGAGCGCCTTGCAGGAACAGCCGTACCGCCGCCATCTATTTCACTATTACCCTTCATCGCGCGAAGAAATTCTGTAGCCTGAGACGTCAGAGGCTCGGGTTTCTTCTGGCAGCCTCTGCGGTCGGATATGACGACATCGGGGTTTGCAGGAAAGATGCGTAGCGGAAGGCCCCACTTCAGCAGCTCACTAGACGTAGAGGGAAACGCGTCGAATGTAGGTTTTGGAGGAATAGAGCTATTCGACGACAGAAGATCAGGAGCCATTTCAGAGTGATTGTACTTGCTACATATGTCAATTTCAGCGAGGCGTAGTACTTCAAAGCAGCTTCAAGAACGTACAAGCGCTTGGGTGGCGGGGGTTGGTCATTCGTGGATAGGCTAATGTGCTCATCGTCGCTATGATAAGTGATGTTAGCGACACTACGGAGTCATCTTTGTACTGTCAAAACATACATGGGTCTTTGTTCCAAAGTGACAGAAGCACTGGTGCCGACCAGGTATCGTCAGAACGAGAAGAGCAGTAAATTCACTGTCTCGCATCGAGAGGGATTCTAACGTATCTGGAGAACAGGGGATTTTCGCACAGAGGTTCTTGTGCAACACCTGACAACCATTTGAATCGTCAATGACAGACGATAGTAAAACGCACAGATCCTATTTTTGTCTTGGGCCAGGAGAACTGCACGCCCCCTGGAATAATCACAACGCGATCCGCCCGAGGTTGAGGTATGCCTAAAACAACTAAATGTTCTCTCAACCGTTTGACAACGTCGGTTGATTCGCAGTGTCGGATTTCAGCTACCGCATCCGGCGTGTAGATTACGCGGACGGTCGCTTCTAGTGGCTTGTCTTTTGGCGCCATCACTTCTCTGCGACAGAGCTCATCAAGCTTTTAAAGGACTTGTGCCCACTTCAACGTTCCGTATGAAGATGATTCGCGCATCATGTTACGCGCCACCAGTGGCACTGGAGTAGGATGGCGGACCGAAGTTGCGAATGCCGAATGCCGAAGGAAGCCATCGAGCGTTTAGGAAATAAGTTCCCGCGCTCTTTTCTCCTTCCCGTGACGTCAACGCTCGTCACTGGACCCGCTTCAAACACGTGTTCTCCTGTCTGTCGAACGCGTCCACAACACCAAACACTCGCGCTCGTATAAAGAGGACAACATTTTGCTTTTCCCTTCACCACTTCTTTCTTCCCTCCCCCCATTATCTCTCTCCCCAAATATCCTATAATCCTTGTTGTCGTCACTGCTCGCCGCCGTCCTCTTCCCGTAGATGTTCTCTTACCCGATGTGACAGTCGTTCTCCCCCACAGTTGGATGGGTTGGATTCTGCAACTGTTTATAAGTAAATTCCTAGTTGATAACTTGTTATCTTTAGCACCAATCGTTGTCCATATTTACTAGATACTGGATTACTTCAACAAAGAAAACTAGAGGACGAATGAAGACGAATGATAATAGGTGCTGACAAACATCAGACGTGCGGGAAGCCCAATCACTGCTACTCCCGCATAACCTCCACCATAAGCTAGCTTTTGCCACCAGTCTGGAGAATATATGTTATAGAAATGTCACCGCGGCTTGTTTTGGCCTCTTCTTCAGGCTCCCTTCTCGAGATTCGACGAGTGTAGTCCACGTATCCAACTTTTGATCAGATGGAGGAAGCCTTTTTGCTGCTGACACTCCCCACCTCGCCCCTTCGCTGGACTGTCTCACGTTAATACCCTGCAACGAGTTCGTGCATTGCAGCCACAGAGATGAAGGATCCGGTCCACACCCCCCCCTCGGTGCAGCTGTTCCCCAAGTTGTGTGATCGGCGTCCAGGCAGATCAAGCAACGCTCAGCCCCATTTTTCAGCACTCTTCCTTGCTACTCCAGAGTCTGGACATTTTGTCGCATTCTATGCAGACGTCCGCCTTGCACCCACGAGTATTCCTGCATCATCTCGAAGACGTGACCGTAGGCTACCAGTCGAGCGTTGACGCAGGATGTATTTTACGGATGCTCGTCGCTCCGAATTGGCGCTAAGTACCTAACGCTAGAGGATGTGACACATCCGGGTGATCCTGAAGAGCTGGATTCTGGTGCTTTCCTGTACCACATCACTCTCAACTATCGCCAGGATTTCATCGTTACGTATTCGGTGGCGTACCATCGTCCGAGCACGCCACTCTTTTCTCCTCTTACGCTGTCTCTCTTCGTACTCTTCGCTTGGTTTGTCCACTTCCCCATCGCCTCTGAGTTTCAATTCCCCGTCCTGATGCTTCTATTAATCAATCTGATAGTGACATGATAGTGTATAATGTGTGGGTATCGAACTAGCTCTTCTTCGTATACCGACTCTTCATCCTCAGCGTCTTCCCATACTTCCAGAACAAAAACGGCGCGGGGACACCGATCAGAATCGACAATCCCGCCAACAAAGTATTGCCCCTCCCAAATCCCAATTTCTCGTACATCTTTGGTGCAAACAGCGGGAAAACGAATCCAAAGAGAGCGCGGAGGCATGAGACTGCCGCCATTGCTAACCAGTCGGGGTTAGATTGTGAATGGCCACGCAAATGTTAGATTGGACGTACCGGAAGCAGCATGAAGAGTGAACGTGTCCACGACATATGTCTGCATAGCCTGGAAGATCAAGATTATCCCAGCCCCGACCAATGCGAGTCCGATATCTGCGACAATCCAGTGGACGTGGTATTCTGCCCCCCAGCCGGTCAAGAGAAGGGCAAGGGGTAGAACAACTGCCCCCGGAAGCATCGACGCTGCCAGCATGCATGAAGAACGAAAGGTATGAAGAGAGGGTAGCGATACTCACGAACACGAAACTCTGGCTGTCCTACCCCTCCATTCTTTGCCTGAAAGTATGCGTACACCCTGTCGAGCACCCGTGCGTTGACTTGGGCAGAGAGGACCAACCCAATGCCCAGCGATATATAATGCAAACCTGCGATGCCCGTCCTTTGATTGTATACCCCTCCTGGACCGAAAATACTTGGGATCGTTGTCAAGAACACTGGTCCCAACATGTTAGTATAACAAGACGCAGAAGGCGGAGAAGACACACGGTAGAAGATTCCATAGACGAGTGCCATGTATATTCCTATGACTTGAATAATAGGTTCATGCACGAACAACGCAAAGGGTCGGATCATGGCCCTCGCAAACAGGTTCTGCCACCTGTTGAAGGTAAGCAAGTAGAATCAGGAAAGAAAGAAGGACGGCGCACGTCCTGTCACTCCTCGTGTACGGCGTCCGAACCTCTTTACCAGCCGCACCTTTCTCCGCATCGAGGGTCATCAATATCTTCCGTGCTTTCCGATCTAGAAGCACCGGTGCGTAACCTGCAACCACAGACGTCAAAGAAGATACGAGATGTAGAGTGAGTCTGGTACTGCCTACTTTCACGTAAGAAATATAGTCCAAGGACTTGAATCCCGAGACAGAGGATGGACGAGGACCAGAACACCCATCTCCACGTCGTTCGCTCCGCGATCCAGCCTCCGGCAACAGGCCCCAATGCAGGCCCCAGCATCGGAGCCATGGAATAGATGGCGATGGCTTGGCCCCGCTCTTCTGGCCGCCATATGTCGCCCAGAGTACCTGCTCCTGCCTGGTAGCGGTAAGTACTATGTGTCACAATAGGTATATCCTACTCACAGATAGCGGCGCGCTGCCTCCCAGTCCGGCAAAGAACCGAAATACAATGAGCTGGTTTTGATCTTGTGCGAACCCACATGCGAGATTCCAAACTGTCGTTTGAAAGGTCATGTCGCGGCCAAGAGAACAGGAGTATGTAGCAGTATTCACCAAAAAAGAAGACATTCGCTAGCTGGATGATCTTTGAACGGCCATACAGCTCGCTCATTGGACCAAGAACCTAAACGGACCCATATCAGCATTGAGAACATATTGCATAGTACAACTTGAAGACAAGACGTGCCAGTGGGCCGAAAGCATAGGCGAGAACAAAGACAGACACGGTCAACGCCATCACCGCGGGGTTTGTGATCCCAAATTCCTCCGCGACGTTAGCGGTCGCTGGAGCTACCATGGACGACGCTACTGGACTGATGAACGTGAATACAGACACCATGATCGTGGCCGCCCATTTCTTCTTGTAAGACCAACTATTCAACACGATCATAATGAGGTTTTCCCCGTCACTTGTCAAACTTCAAAATGTGGAAGACGTACTTCAGGGGATTTTCCGGATCATTTGGCCCATCCCAGTCAACCATTATCACTTCTTTTTCGCCATCGCTCCGGTGGGTATTAGTAGTACTAATTTCGAGGCCTACGTTTTCTTCGTCTTGTCGTTTCTCTGAGGTCCCCGCATGCTCCTGAAGTGTCTCGACATTTCTTGTACCGTTACCATGGTCGCTCATTCCAGACAAGGGAGTATATCATATCGACGAAACAGAGCTCCTCATTTATAAGAAACGGCTGGGTCCCGCCATGACGAGGCCATGAATGATAAGGTTGAAGTCAACCCGTTGACGGTCCGATGCCGAACGGACCTCGGCATCCCATGCTTACAGAAAATAGACACACATTATTCTTAGCACAATGTCTTGGAGCAACATAACAGCGTAACTAGACTCCCAAAGCTCTGCGAATCTGGTCCTGGCCAACTCCAGGGAGTGTAATGCGGAAAACGAAAAACTGGTTGTCTACATCTATGCCTGCATCGAAAGGTTTACCCAGAGAAATGCCTTCAGTACTCATGAAATCATTGTCAGCCTATGAATGATATTACATGTAATGTCATCGGTGCCTCTTCTGAATCACACGAGTGTGAGACTTACGAATGCGAACAGGAAGAAGTCATCGGGAAAGGCGGCATCGTCGATAGGTGCCAGCGCAAGCCCTTCCCATTTCGCCGATATGAGTGTTTCGTCGTTGGGATCATCTTCATAGATGTTAGATTACCATTTGCCGTCAATGCCAAAGGTAGAGGGACTCGTTATTCATACCGTTGTGCAGACCGAATCGAGCAAGCTGGTCGTCGTTGAGAAAGTCAACAAAAGATACATAAGTTGCTGGAGTGACGCTCTTAACCAGCTTGCCTCCCGGAGCGACAGGATGTGCAGGATCATCGTATTCAGTGCCGTGAATATCCGTCGCGTCAGCGATAGAGAACAGGTCGATTTGCCTATCGGACGAAAATCATCGGCCGAGATTTCGGAATAGCAAGGATCAGCTGCTCACTTGTACTTGGACTCCGTCTCATCACCTCCTCTGCCATCTCCGTCACGAGAGAGGGCCAGAAATATGCCAAGGCTCACAAATGCGATCTCGCTAGAGGCACGCGTGTTACCTTTGCTGTTGCTTCGGGGAAGAGGGACGACCCATTCACCAACAAGTTCAGGCACAACATTGGCATTGGAGATATTGTAAGCAAGCAAACGAGTGTTGCTCGACGTTGACTTGGTCTTTCCGCCGTCTTGCATAGTTGCTGACTGAAGCATCGCATAAAGAATCCCGGCCTCGGTATCCAGAGAAAGATTCTCAAAGCCTATAAAATGTCAACGGATACTGAAAAGAACGGAGGTTTAGCTGCTCACCTTGATTTCCTTGTCTCCCTGTCGCTGGATTTGTCCCAGACGTGAAGTTCAGATTCCCATCAGCATCACGAGGGAGAATGGCATTCGGAGGCTGAATAGCCTGCAGAAGCCGCCCGTCCGCGGAGAATCTGTAGATGTATGGACCGTATTCATCACTAATCCAGTAACTATTGCAGGAACGATCACTACTTGATAGTAGCTCATAGTAGCGGGACTCAAGCACACCTTCCGTCAGCGGTGACCACGAGTCCTTCGGCATCAATTGATGTGCGAGGGTAGTCCTCCCTGGCAATGGGGAACTCTGGCTGGGCAAATGGGTTTGCAGGGAATTGGGCCTCCTTCGCAGGCCTGACTGCGAGACTGTCCAATCCAGTCGTCGGAGTGACGCCGTCGGTATCAAATTGGAAGAAGGTATCGACGTATGAGAGCTGGAGCGTCTTCTTAGCGTCTTCAAACGACAATCTTTCTGAGTCGTAATAAGGCGCAAGGATGAAATCCACTTCATGTTGCCTCGCTTGGTAGTCAATAGTCTGCTCGCTGTAATTGCTGACCGTGAGACGTCGAAGACGGCGGTAAAAAGGCGCTTGGGACGCACACGTTATATCCCCGGTCGGGACTCAGGACGAACGTGCCTTCGAATGAACCATTCCCGACAGTCCTCCAAGTCCCCAGCTTGATCGCAGCTGCACCACCGAAACCGCCAATGGTATCCCCGGAAGACTCACGAAAGTTATGAGGGATGATACCGAAGCCACAGAGACCCTTGTTGACATATGTCAGCCCGTCCAACTCGACAGATACGTTGGAAGAAAAGTGAGCCCCCCTCCTCGATAGAGGAGCCGCCCAAGCGGAGGCAAACAGCGACGCAAAAAAAATCGTCTGGTACATTGTAGTGATCGTGTGCCAGGGGAGTCAAGCCGTCCATTGACAGGTGAACTATATATAAGTCGACCAGAGATGTCGATGAACGTGCGTTTAAACTTTCAACATCGCGAGCACATGAGTCGATGGGATCAGCCGTGTACTAGCTTCTACATGGGATACGCTTCACACATGTACCTGCAGTGAAATAATCGTGCTGAGATTGAGGACCAGCATAGTGTCGGACTCAAGGGCGACGACCTTATGTTGCAAGTTGCTCGTACGAAAGTCCGTGAGGGCCTCAGTTGGATTATAAAATGAAAAAAAGAGGTGCCGGTTGGTATCTGGTTCTGGTATTAAATTTAGGCTTTAGCACGTATTAGGACTCGCTGCCTCTGCTGGTAGAGCGGAAGAGAAAGGAAAATCGTTGATCGGATCACAATATTGATAGCGCCACACGCCGCATTACTCTGATACTTAACATGAAACTTTAATTAGTCTTGAATAACTATCCTCCAGAAGTATTTATACTGTACAGATTGAAGTTGAGGTACTGAAAGGCTGGGTTTCATTCGCTTTTGAGCTACACCTGTGTACTGAATGAAGAATTGTCACGTTGTCACGTTTTCTCGCCTTCGGCCACGCGCGGCGGTTGGGCGGCGACAATACTTCAACAACTTCTTCTGCCATGTACTTAATCTGTCAAGGATTCCAAAGAGGAGCCAGGCTGGTCGCCTATGCCAGCAGGATTTGGCAGGCTCAAATAGCCCTTCAACCCGGCGAGGGAGTTGAAGTTAGTAGTAGAACAACTTGAACGATAAGTACTGGCAGGTATTGTTCTACATAACCTGAAAGCCTCTCCCCCCTGACTTTCCTTCAGATGGAACCCCGCAAATCCAAGCATCACGCGAAGGGCCGCGTTCTATGCCCCCCGCTGGACCATTGGGCATCCTTCGTACAGGTTCCATGATTATTGATCCCGCTGCGGCAGCCGCAGAACTGATCATTTGACGCTAGATGATAGAAAAAATTTCCTTCGACGTCTCGTCTATTCATCACCTATATTGAAAGGGTAAAAAGTGAACGCTGTATTCACCAAACTTCTCTTTGGGTTTCGAGTCGCAATGGTGACGAAACGGAAGCAGACGCTACGGTTAGTGGCTTACCTGCCGACGCCGCATTCCCAGCAGCACGCTCAGAAGACAGTCAAGCTCACGCAAGGATCCCTGTCTAGGCCTTTCGGACTGATTGGACGCGTCTGTCTCTTCTGTCCTCCAGACCTCGGGAGGGGTTTGATTCTCTGGCGTTCCAAGTATTATACTCACTGCGCATATGCCGACCATCCATATGTCCTCGTATGGATGTGTTATCTCCCTGTTTCATGCATAAACACTTGTCAACTTTCGCGGCTGCAGGTTAGCCTCGCGGCCAGGCCTTCACACTCAAGACAAGTCGCGGTGTAGCGACTTGGCTCTAGTGTAGGCAGTCGGCTACCGGACTAGCTGCAGGTATAATCGGGCATTGGGCAAAAAGGACTGCTCGGTTTCCGGGCGTCGGGGTACCACTCATGACACATTGGTCCTTGATTGCCCCTTTGAGCATCGAGCTACTGAGCATACGGGATCGCCTCGACGCTTCGGACCTTTGGCGACTTGCGTATCGGAGTCTCCATGAAGTTTGAAGAAGAACGAAGCTTGGAGGCCGATGCCATCATCAGCTAGACTATCCTTGAGGCTGTTTCTCCAGTGTCGTCTCTATCTTCTTACGCCCTTGGGCGTATCTATCTGCCAGTAACAACAGCCGATACTTCGTGAGTGCGATGCGCTGGTTGGCCTTACATAATGTCAGAAAACGACCTCCGGGGACTAACTTGAACTCCTCTTTGGTCTTCGCAGGCTTCTTTTTCATGCGAAAGGGAGGCTAGACTCAGGCACTTCGGGACGGAGACCTGTTTGTAGCGAGCATGAAGATGTTCAGCAGCCAGCTTCCCTACTCGAGCCTGCGTGATCGCACCGGTGCCGAAATTTTCCGTCCGTGCGTCCACGGCCTGGCCGTCTTTCCCGAGTTGGCCCTCAGAATATTCATTCAGCCTGAGAACCACTAGGTTGAGGGAGGGATCAGGGAATCTAGAGCACAATATTTTGACAGAGGTACCAACACCGCATGCATCTAATCTGGTCCTACATGAACAAGTGGCATCCCTGCATAGCTGTACATGATACATCTCGGCGCCCACAATTCCTCTAGGAATCTGATGTTTCCACACTTCCCACTTACGAGATGCAACTTTCTTCTTTGATATTTCCTTGTCGCTATGGGTTATAAGGAATGCCCCCAGTTTATTAATCTTTCCACTCCTACGATTCATTCCATATTTTCTACTCGCCAATGTCATCCGATACGGAGTATCTGGAGGCACTTGCCAAAATCAACCTGAATGAACTGTAGGCTTCCTTTTGTCGTTTTCTAACGGTTTGACCTAACGTCTGAGGTCTTTCCCACCTTTGAAGTAATGGACCATTAGTACGTGCATCCACAAGGAGCTTCCGTTTACCGGCTAAGTTGCTGTTTGAAGTTCATGGGGGTCATTCTGAATTGGTAAGTTTCCTACATCTCCCTCGCCGTTCGTTTTGCTCAACAAGCTCTCATAGGATGCTCTTAGGCGCTTTGATCATACAGTCATGCACGTTTCTATCTCCCGCGTCGGCTTCAACACGAGTACTAATGTCTGCGATCCATAGATGACTATCTAGAACACAGTTGGGATAGGGACGACTGGGGTACTAAGGGCGTCGGTGAGTTGATGAATACAGCAAAAACGTCGTCTCTAAACTTTTGCTGGAATCAGTCGTCTTTATTCTCGCGGCGGATCTTGCCCAGACTGGGGCGACAACGGACTACACCTGGCGAATCCTCGTCTCTGGTTGGGGGAATATTCCTATCCTAGAGCAAGTCCCTCGGTCAGGGATCGCACTGACATGTGTCAATCCCGTCAGTGAGTGTACAAGTACCAGAACGCCCTTTTTATCATCTAACACAATGCAGTCTCTGGCACTGTGCAGTTATTCTTCGCTTGGTTAGTAGCACCTACCATCCAAAGGAGTACTTTACTGAATACCCGGGCCACCAGGCGTTTATGGCGACTGAATACGAACCGGTGGTTACGCTGGTTCCCTATTTTGATCATGCTTGTGGGCTCCTTCACCGTTCTCTTCATAATAGTCTTCGGCTGATTCGTGTCAAAGATTGCTTTGATGCAAGCCGCCGCTGCTTTCGCACTGACCATCAAGGTGATCACTCTACGTTCGTCGTTGGAGCGGGCTTTACCTAACGCGTCTTAAAAGTTCCTCCAAAACTTTGAACTCAGTCAACTTCACCTCAATCCCTTTCTCACCAATTCAACCAAGGTAGGCCTCGTTTCGGGCGCCCTTCGGTCTCCATCTGACTTCCCTTCGTAAGGTCTGGCTCGCCGGAAATTTCGTAGCAGACATTTTGATCACCGTCGGAATGACAGTTCTCGTGCGTTAAATTCGCTGAGATTATGCTGCCGCATTTAACAGAGATATCCTAGCTCCAAACTGCCAAATCGCGAGCCCACGCCAGGAGGACGGAGACGATACTTACGCGTTTGACGATCCTTGCATCAACACTGGGTCGATAACGGCCATTGCTGCTGGTCTTGATCTGCTGTTTTTCCTGATCTACCCGCGAGGAAATCATTATCAAACATTGTGCGTTTAGCTTCATGGTCAGCCTTCCGTGCCACCCTTGTTGATCAGAATCTATCCAGGGCGTTCATCTTGGGGAAATTGTCCGTCGATATCCCCTGAGATTTTCTCGTTTGACGCGTTAACTAACGTCGCTTCCTCTAGGTACTCCAACGTCCTCCTTGCCAACCTGAACGCCAGATCGACACTGCGTTCTCAAGAGTCCGATGTCAACACAATCTCTGGTCTATCTGGTTCCGTTTCCGCCGCGCCTACGAACATCCGGCTTGGACAGCTGACATCTAGAAACAAACGGGCACCTAATGCGATGGATCATGATAACAATATGGAGGTGCACGTCCATACCGAGGTCATGAACGTCGCAGATGCGGAATCTGTGGATGACTATGTGAGTCGCCAACATCCGGTCCTGCAAGGCTGGTCTGACCGCGTTCTTACAGGGAAAGCAGAAGCAGATGAGTCTCTGATGGCGGTCTGGTCACCCAAGTTAGAGAATGCCGTAGGTAGCTAACAGCGGCGACCACTGCTATTTGGTTGAGTTTCGATGTATCCATACATTACTTCCCAGAGATGGGTTTAATCTAATCAAGTGCCAATCGTTTACTGGAGATGCCATTGTAGCACAATGGAAGTGCGTTCCTTTCCTATGAACGCTGATAGGTAAATAATAGGCAAAATGGTTATAAGTAGGATGGAATTTTGTTTTTTTCTGTCGTGATCTCACAATATTCAGGTAGAGAAACCTGTTATGGCAAAGGAATACATTTACGGTCTATTATTACACGCATGATTATCTTGTTCAGGGCCAACTATATCCCTTTGCTCTGGACCAATCCACCCCGTTCCTTAGCTGCTCCAACGTGAGGAAGATCAGAATCGTTGTTGGCTGCAGCCTGGTCCACGCAGGCACCCATCCCTTGAACATGAACATCGGTCCCTCGGTCTTCATGGAGTGTCTGATGACCGCCATTGTGCTCTGTCACGTCCGCCAGCGTCAGAGGCGGGAAACAAGGAAGCAAAAAGTTGTACGCACATTGGATCCCGGACCGGACGCGTTCATGATGCGGCTCTGAAAATAAACCACCGGTCAGAAAATGTATACATAGAACGAGAAATGCTCCACCTTCAATACATCCGCTGGAGAGCACACAGTCGTGGCCACAGTTCCCGCGATGAAGCTCGCTGTGAAATGGCACTTCATGTTGTCTTCAAAATAGCCAGACTTGAGGAGTTCCGATTTGGCAAAGTCATACCTAGAACCAAGGATGAGACGCGAAGAGGGGAAGACGAGATAAGACGCACGAAGCCAGCTGGCTGGCGTTCATCAACACCGCCCTGAACACGTTCGGGCCCACTCCACGCATGAGTGACGAGGCACCTTCGTCTTTGATCATCTGCCAGTGCGCGAGGACGTCAGTGATCGATGCGGGCTGTCATCAGCTAGCGTACTTACCCGAACGAGCGCGTCCCCCGCCCACTTGTACCCAAAGCGCTGCGCCGGAGGCTTCGCAGCGTCTCCCTGTAGACGCACCATCACAATCTCTCCGGGATTTCCAACCAGTCCCGCAATTCCACCGGCTATCGTATATCGTGAGACAACAGAGCCAGCGGGTGAAAGGGTCTCACGTACCCATGCACCCAGCGAGAGCCAGCTCCCATGCCTCCTTGGCGTTCAAGAGTTTCTTTGACTCGTCATACGCCCAGAATCTGCAAAGCGAGTAGGACATCTGGCGGAGCCATGTGCCCGTCAAACCATCGTAGAGGCCGGTGATGCCTGTTTAGACGACAGTATGTCAGAACGCGAAGAAACGAGGCGATGGAGTTGCATCACCGTTGGACTTGACAGTCTTCTTGATACTCTCGATCATCCTCTTGTCCCCAGACGCCTGCAGGCGGACCTTGGTCAAGTCGAGGGGGCTGAGAACACTCAGCTGGTGCTCTTCGATTAACCAGAGAGACTCACTGAGTTATACTGGCAGCTATCGTCGCAGCCACTCCACCAAGCCAGAACGGGTAAGGTTTCTTCTTGGGCGGTGCTTTGGCAGCATCTGGAGATGGTGCTGGTGCTGGAGGAGCGGCGGCTTGAAGCGATGATTGACTGGCCATTGTTCGTCTCTGTGGTAGAGGAGATGAGAGATGCAGAACAACGGGTGATATCGGCAAGAGAGAAGCGTGCTAACGTACCGACGGACCCTGTGACGCGGTGGGAAGACAAGGATAGAAGTGTCTATACAGTCGCGCAAACTCTAAACGACTCGAAATATAGCGGTTGTACTTTGCGTTTTCAGAACGGCCGTATTGTTCTTACATACATATAGTACGGATGGTAGGCGCCAAAGCCTGGAAACAGGGATAAGAAACTAGCAAACCTTCTCCTGTACGCCGATCTCGTACAGATGCAGATGATCTCAGACAGGTGTCGTGTGATCTTGCGCGTTGTTATTGCGGGGTCCCGATTGGAAGGCTGCGGTCAGCAGGCCTGTCTCAGATTCGCTAGAAGGAAAACATATGTAGCTGTCATTAGTATAGACAAGAACGGCCGTTGCATTCCGAGTTCTCGATATAATGAAATGTGTGACGAGATAACATCTGACATCTATGAATACATGAAAACCGCACCCATATCAATCAACATTGTCTTTTGAAGACAATGTAGGAATATAGAGAGGGTTCAGTCAGAAAAGGAGGAAAACAAAGAGTAAGAATTCTAGCCATGATGGTCAAGCGGCCACCCGACGGCGGAGGCCGGAAGTTTTCGGATCAACATCGGTTTCTTGACGCCACATCTGTGGCGCGCATTGATTGGAAGGGTAGAAGATCAACATTTCCAAAGGATTAGGGCATATTTAGGCCGGAATACAAATGGTCCTGGTAGACTGACAGAGAGGTGTTTCAAGTTCGACTGTGTACTAATCGTGAATTGGTGATTGATGCTTAGAGTACATCAGGAAAGTGACCATTTCCTATGTAGAGAGAATAGTCATGTAGCTGCTGTAGAAACTACCCCCTCTATGTAGAGTTGTGTCGTCAACTGTAGTCCGGCTCTACATAGACTACACGGACTACAGAGAGATCTGATCTCAGTGATCAAAAGGTGCGCATGCTCAGCCGCCCCCCAATGTGCCAGATTAGCAGTGCACCAACTTCGAGTCTTGCTACTGACATCCCAGCAAATTGGATTTCCAGTTCGCGATAATGACCAACATAATCATTGCAATCTTAAGAATCAGTGATACAGAGGATGTACAGGATGTAGTGTATGTAGTGTAGTAGACATTGACTTAGTAGACTATGTCACTATGTAGTACAAGAAATCTAGCTAGTAGTACTATTGCCTCCACTCAAATCATCAATTTATTGGAGGGGGTATAGTTCAAGTTGATGTATTCCTTGATCTGAAATGGGCCGTTAATTATATAGGCTTTCAATATTATGTAAAGTATGATGGCTGGCTCTACCTGACCTACACGACTACGAGACTATATCATTCGACACTGGAGATAAGAACCATCCAACACTACTCAACACTATATAGTAGCCTCCATTCTACAGGGGAAAAAATCCTTTCCAGATGTAATAGTATCTGATCATGAGAAGTTTAAGGATTTCATTGGTGTGGTTAGGTATGAGATAACACATTTTACATTGCACTGTAGTATGCTGATTCCTCGCACTACCTGGAACGCCACCGACGCCACATATTGTGGGTGCAGCTTGGAGGTAGTGGCAGTGCAACGCCACTTTCCGTGAGGCGCTGTATACCACAAACCAATTTGTCCTCGTCGGCCTGGTATTTGCGTTTGCTCAGCGTAGCTCAAAATATAATCCATCTATAAGCTGGATAACCAGGCTTTTAATCTGTTCTCTGGGGTGAACTTTGGGTGGGACAGAATTTGAAACCGTGTTGTGGAAATTCCCTGCCAATGGTTCATCCGAATGGCCAGGCTCGAGGATCATACAATGCAACAAAGTTACACAGATATTTTGGCGGAATGCGGTAATAAGTATCGGGCCACGTCTTGGAATGTACACAAGAGGCTTGTTTCGTTGTTTCAGCGAAAGCAGCAGGAAGTTCAAGGAACCGACGCACGATATCAGGAACACACCATCCATTAAGTACTTACTTTTCTTCGGGCTCGGCGAGAATGAGAGGAGAGAGCACTAGCTTTGCATTGCCGACAACTCGAATTCGTCAGTTCGGAATCTCAAATTGAAATCATCAAAGTATTGGATAGAACGTCTTGTATGACATGATGCAGCATCCAGTAAGTCAACTGTAATACATTAGAGCAGTATGATCTGCTATCATACATACCAAATATGTACCATACATACTGGAGAATGCAATCAAGCAGTCTTTAGCGCCACATTATACTTCTATAAGGGGTTACTTCCACCATGAACCACAACGCCAAGGATGCTTATGTCAGTGTCGTAAATCAGACTCTTGGAACTTCCACATCTCGACCGATGTTCATGACCGCCAAGTCGCTTCGTTGGCACTCTTGACTCTTTCTCAAAAGTCTCAGGCTAAGGCTTGCTTCTCCTCTAACCACCACCTTCGTTTCTACAAAATTCAACAATGAATGGCTACTGGCTGGTCTTGACTTTAGTACCGCTGTTTCTCGACACTGTACATGCGGTACATGTTCCTCTACTGCGGCAGAAATCCCCCAGAAAGCTCTCGAAACGTGGTGAGCAGACCGCTGCTATCGGTCTGGGCGACTATCTTGACGTGTAAGTCTACCGAATTCGCGACATTTGGCTCTCTGGGACGGCGAGTGTACGTGGGATGCCTCAGCTTGACCTTGACGGCGACCGCGATGGCACGCGTACCTTTCAGTGTGGTAACCAGCTCTAGTAGCTACCCGTGATCGTCAGTTCAACTGCTTCACTTGATGCTAGTGATCGCACACGTTCAATGGCAAGGGGCTGTTCTATCTCTCCATCGCCGAGCGACACGCAGCGTCTTCTATTACATATGTCCATCCTCCCATCGGCGAGAAGAAAAGAATGCTGCACTTGTTCATTCTTGTTCCGGGGAGCCAAATGACATTGTGCTTCGTATGAGATCATGGCTTGCTAATGTATTGACAGAACTTACAATGTTATGCTCACGGTGGGGAACACTACTACGCCTCTGGTTCTCGGTACGCTCACGCTCTCCGGATCTTTCAGGTTCATCCTAACACTTTCGTACAGACACGGGCTCGTCCGATCTCTGGGTTATCTCGGACGCATGCGTGTCCGACTGCGAAACCTCGCTCTCCCTCTACCCCCAAGCATCTTTCGAATCAACTGGCCTCGAAGCACGGTTGTTGTATGGGGACTCGCTGACCGGCACACATGCTTTTGGCCTGATTGGGAAAGATACCGTAAACCTCGCCGGGCTTGTCCTGCAGGACCAATATTTTGCCGCCATCAACGACACGAACACGAGCGTGCTGGACGCTGGCTCGGCAGGGATTTTTGGTCTGGGCTTCCCCATCAATAGTGTAATATGGGCCCAAGTTTTTAGTAACGAGCAGAGGAGTGGGTCTCCGGGGAGGCGCAAACGTGGTAGAAGGCTTGACAACCACATCTCTCGGCCATCTAACAACTATGGCACGCGCATCTTCCCTCATCTCAAGCCTCCGACTTCTTCGTCCTCATCGTCCGTGAGTGCCAGGCAAGATGACTCGCTGGAAGCAGAGTGGACCTCTCGCATACTCTCCTCATACTTGCCTCATGGTCCCCTGCTGCCCCGACTCGCGTTGTCCTCTTCCTTCCCCGCTCCGATGTTCAGCGTGACCTTGCAGCGGAACTATGTCGACATTGGAGGCAACCTTGGCCTACTCTCCGTTGGCGAGCTTCCGCCCGGCGTGTCCAACAGCTCCCTGACATGGGTGCCCATCCGGGCATACACACCAGACGAAGGTGGCCTCCCAGCTCCATCTGACTCTCCCGACGAAGTCTACCCTATGGCATGGGAGGTTTTCATAGACGCAGTATACCTCGACGGGGAGAGACTCCCCGACTCCACTCTCTCGTCCAACATCTCCCCCTCCGCGCTCATCGACACAGGGAACTCGTTGATACGGGGTCCGCCAGATGTGGTGGAGGCGATTTATAATCGGTTGGGTGGGAGTGAATTTGCTTGTTCGACCCCGCATCGGTTGAGCTTTGAGATTGGCGGGGAGAGGTTTGACGTTGATCCGCGCGATTTTGTCAGCCAGGCGTACTATGATACGGTGGAGAGGTGTGTTTCTAATGTGGTCGTGACGGATACGCCGGTGGTTGGAGAGGGATATCTGTATAGCTGGAGTTTGGGAGATCCATTCTTGAAGAGGTTTGTCTCTTCTTCTTGGCGTCTTATGTGTTCTCTTCGGTCTGATGAAGCTTAGCGTGCTTTCGGCGTTCTACTACGGCAACATAACGTATCCGTCTCAAGATGCATCCCGTTTAGGTTTCCTCTCTACTGTCCCTGATGATGCGGACGATAGGTATCGAGCAGCGGTGCAGAACGCTGAGCAGAACCTAGGCGGCAACTTCCCCGGTGCGATGCCTTTCTCCGCTCTTCTTTCTTTTTCTGTCGTTCTCATTCTGCCTTCTTCAGAAACTTCTCAACCACCTCCGACAGGCACACCTACCGCCGGGGGGACAAACGCAGATGGAGTCCCTGCCGCCGAGGAAACCTCCCCCTCACAGTCCGATTCCGGTTCGAACAGTGCGGGCGCGCCGCTTATTCTGAAGCCGCTGTCTCGGTTGGAAAGTTGGCTGGCGCCAGTGGTGGTCACTAGTGGGGCGTATCTGTGGGGTTGAAAAGCAATAATGTCTGAATGCAGCTATCATACTATTACTATCACTATTTAGACGAGAGCTCAATTGGGCAGACTAGTTTCTTTTATTTCAGCAGAAATTTGTACAGTAGCTAACCGTTTCCGTGTCTCATGCGTTCTGTGTTTCCTCATCTTTGCAGCTTGACAATGACAAATGACAACTTCGCTGCGTCGAGGAAGGTTAACCCTCCTTCAAGGGATGGTCAGACGTGCAGTCTTTAAGTCAGGTGTCATTCAAAACCAGGTGTCCTATGCCCAGAGGTGCTGATCAGTAAAAAGGAACAGGTGCGAGCTAGTGAACACAGCACGTACACAGTTATTTCAATGCCAAAAAGTTCCTGAGTGTTCCATTCTCCAGTGAGCTGTTCATCATATACTCCTGTTATTTCTCCAATACTGTCTACCCAGTCCTGAGGCATCTTTGGCGAGTAGTGTGCTTTGGAATACTCCCAATACTCGGGATACCATCCTGCACTTTCCCAATCGACAATCGCAGTAATGGTGCCATCTTTCTTCACCATAATATTTCTCGGTGTAAGATCACCGTGGGTGAACTTTGTCGAGTACTTCTGGCTGTGGGAGACAAAGACGTCCCGAAGTCCGACTAACGTTCCTTTTTCGACATTCTCAAGCGAAACCCCCCTTCTTAGCCAGGTATGAAAGGCGTCGTGACTCTGGAAAGGACCGAATGGACCGAGTCCTACACGAGGTTCGTCGCGCAGAGAGCTACCGGTAACAGAGGCGACAGCGTCGGATGCAGGCACTAAAGCGCGTAATTCTGACAGATATGCTCTCAGTTGTTGCACCACTTTACGCTTCGTCTGTGGTGACATATCATACCAAGCCCTATCCAGCCCAACGCCTGGCACGACGTCCATACATATGTATGTACATCCGTTAGAGCTCTTCCATGCACGCTGAACTCTAGGAACCGGAATTGAAGTGCGGGTCGAGATAAAGTGCATGGTATGAGCTTCGGAGAGCTCTATATGTTTGCCCCATTTCAAGTAAGTGTTGATTCCAATTCGTCTGGTCTTGTAGTCTATCGAGCCCGAGAAGAGTATACGGCTAAGGAAGAGGCGTGTGTTGAACAAAATAGGCGGGGACTCTATCCATGGAAGTTCTTGAGTCTACCGCATTTCTTATTAGATACAGGAAGACGGACATGAGAGAAGAAGCCTGGCAGACCTTTTCATCGGTGGGCATGGTCATGGTAGGTCCGCAAATAATATCGATGAGTCACCTCAGATGACCAAGTCTGTTGGCCGGAAGCAATAGTTAAATGACGAGTTATCGCTGAATGCAAATACGCTGAGCTTACTTGGTGCGTTTGCGCACTCAGATGTGGGTGACCAAAGAATGGATGGCAATGTGGGCGTACTTTCAGCCCGGGAACTTAGGGAGGAGATGGCTGCATCAAACCTTGGGAACATGTGAAGGGCTTCTGAGGTATTAAGCAGCCTGACAAGGACCCGTTGGATCATACGACAACGACTTGTGGGTCTAGCACTACAAGACTCTATGTCGCACGTTGAGATCAAACAAGCCTTGCGTCGCTTAAGTACAATGGTGCGGAAATGGAAAAGGAGAAAGTTGTCGAAACGTGAATTTGGTTCTGCGAGATGACGGCTTGGTGTTTACGAACTTCCTGTCCTATCTAAGAGTGATGGAAGGAAAAGTTTGGTAATGCGGGAGGTCTAGCATTACACATGTGCACTCACGACGCCTTCTCCAAGAAGCTCGTCTCCTTTTGAGGCTTTGAGAATTATCAGCCCTTGTTAGTTAATTGATAGCAGGAAAACGTGCGGGGTAGCTCAAGCATGAAGATATCAGCTCTTTGAACCTTCTCGATGGGTTCCCCACCTATTACTCCGGGGGGACAAGTTACTTCGCCCGCCCGACCGAGAAATGTTGACCAGAAGACCCTCTTGTGATTACCAGCCCCGTCAAAGTCAATCAGTTTTGCTCCCAAGGTCCCCACATCCCGTTTGGCAACAACGACATTGTCGACGTGCAAGTCTCCGAAGAACATAATGTGATTGTGGAGAATGTCTATCGCATTTCATACGTCCTGATATATGCGTTTCCTGTCCTCGACGTCAGGCGGCTGGCACCTAGAGAGCGGCACGTCCCCATTGCCATCACACTCCATCACGACCATAGACAGAGGCCCAAAACGTTCTGATGATTTCGTGCCATCATATAGAAAGCCGAGGCGCAAGACGAGCGAACGCGAGGATAAGAACGCGAGGATGGTGCGAGCGTCTCCGCCATATCGATACGCAAACTTGACTGCACCCTCCTCCCTTGGCTCCTCAACGGTCTCGATTAGAGACGCGAGTCTGTGCGGCTGTTCCAAGGGCTGGAAAGGTAGCGTGTCGCGCGCACCCGGTCGTCCTTACTGGTCCTATCATGAAACCCGCGGATACAGGGGAGGTGCGTCTGGAGTCTCTCAGCTTCGTAATCAAGGTCAATATGCCACTTTGTGACCTTCCCGACGGACGATCCCGCACATTCTCAGTGGGACCATCTCTATTCATTTCTCGGTGCAAGATCCCTGTGGGACTTCAGGCCTCATTTCGTACCCAGGTAAAGGTGTCATGGGTCTGGAAGGGACCGAATGAACAGAGTCTTATACAAGACTCGTCGCGTAGAAGTCCCATGCCAGTGTCTCGACGGGACGATGCGGACGCAACCATCGTGGGTGCCGGTCAAAGCTTGCGCGCCTACTTTTCGCCATGACTGATATGCAACCTCGCGCTCCGTGATCGACAAGATACCAAGGGAAATGCTCCTGCGGCACGGATTCGTATCCGAAACGACCAGATCTGGACGTTGAACGTTGAGCTCTCAATGGGGCTGAAATTGTCTGACAAAAAGAACGTAGAAACAGTTAATGATTTCTAAAAATGGACGTCTCTGCCAGTCGATAGTCAGAAGGAAGGGAATTACGAGAGGATCGTATACCCTGGCGTAGACCTACATACAGAGTGGCTTCGACGCTTCAGCGCTTGTCTACCTCACCATGCATCTCCTTTCTCCTAGCTCGCTCGAGTCTGTCCTCAGCCTCGATCTCCATAAGGGCTGTCTCCGCCCACGCTAGAATCCCGTCCTTGTCATACGCTTCTCTCAGCCGCTTCTCGGCCGACTCCCACGTCCAGTCTTCAGGAGGGATGTCCCCTTCCGAGCCTGGTTCCGCCTCACGGTGTATCTGGGAATATAGGAAAGGCATACGATGGAAGACCATAGCCCGCATCCGGTGTCCAAACTCATGAGCCTATAATCCAAATTGAGTGGTTAGTGAAGACGCAAATGAGACGGATGCATACGTTTTCGACACCAAGCATGGTTTTGACTCCAACTACGACACCAAGACCACCAGTAACTACCAGCAACGTAGACAGTCCAAAGGCTTTTGCAGCAAGAAAAGCGGGATTGAAGTCAACTTCCGGATTTGGTGAAGCCAATGGCGGAGGTGCTGCAGCAATAGGCTTTGGTCGCAAACGAGGAGCATCAATGGTAAGTTCAGATGTAGATTTCCTTCGTGGGGGTGCAGCAGCAGATAATCGCCCGGCCGCTTGTTTTCGTCGGAGGATCAATATGGGTACCGCCAGACCTACACATGCTCCTGAGACCTACGAGGATGTACATAAGTACGGTGAGATGTAAAATGAAAAGAAAGAATACCTACTGCTGCGATTGTAAGCCATTTGTAGGGAGAGGCCGCATTTTCTGTAGTACGCGACGGTGGTGGTGAAGAGAAAGCCGGCTGCATGCCGTTTGCGGTCGTTTGATCCGGAGCGTGATAGCCACGGACGCCACACGCATTTCTGCCAGCCTGAGTGCACATTGTAACAGCAATAGCGTGGGGCTGCTTTAACTACAAATGATTGTGCCATGCAGCCCATGTCCCTTACTTTTGAGGTGTATGCTTGTTGCATGATACTTACCGTTGGTTGCAGAGAGACGCCACAAGGACTACTTGGCCTGAAGTAACCCGGGTCCGAACTCTCTCTTCCTGTCTTCAATGATGGTCACACGAGACTAGCCACGGCCTGCTCAATAAGCATTAGTGGTACTCAATTCCGATGTATTTTTTTTTGTAGGTTTTTATCCGAGGGTGATGGGATCACAGTTGGTTGGCCGACAGCTGCCGAGATCTCACAGATCCACTTGCCCCTACAGCCGAACGCTACTGGTGAACATCTTCTCTTGCAGGTATAGCTCCTATCCTTGGAAGCAACAATATCCTCGTCGCTAGCTTGTAAACGTTGTCCTCGTTCCAAAGTTCTAACCAGTCTGAATGACAAGAGTGGTGTTTGTCATGAACCCTTCGTAAGTGAATTTCGTAACGATCAACCAAGCCACGCGTTGACACAACTTGGCAGAAAAAATACAAAAAGAAATACATCGGAATTGAGTACCACTATTGCTTCTGCATATACATATACTCCGTCTTCGATGATGCAAGATGCTCCTTGGAACGATAGTTGAATCTGTTCATCAAAAGTTCTCACAGAGTAAAAATAACGTCCAGCTCTGAATATTAGCAACAAGCATCACAGCTGTTGTTCCGATGAATCTCTGGGACAGCTTCATATAAAGCTGTATGGATGTTACTCGAGCGACCGTGCTTTATGCTTCAACGTTCGCCCTTTTCGTCTCGACTTCACTGTAATGTTTGTCTCTCGATTTTGAGGTTGAAGCTATCCATACTCATAACAGACTTGGGCCGTTGGTAAGCCGCTCTTGTCCCTTGAAGATTCTCCGTTGATCTTTGGCTCGGTTTTTGTCTCCACACAAGTTCGTTGGGGTGGTGTTCAACTAGTATGTCTCCCGGTACCTTCTATCCTTTGCCCGTCTTGGCCAATGCATACTTCAACCAATTTAGTCTGCTACTAGGAACATTGTTCCTTCAATTATGTACGTCACCGTGTGTTCCTCACATGAAAAGATCCCTTGATGATGATGATTGCAATCCTCAGACCAATACGTACGCGGTGCATGCGAGACCGATGCATGACCTGTCAAAGCCCTAGGAACTCATCTCCCTTCTTGTTTCAATGCGTTGCGCTTATACTTTGCATACAGTGATGTTCGTTTGTGCTATGTAAGTAGCTCAGACCGGCGCCACAACAGATTTTGCTTGGAGACTGTTCGTCTCAGGCTGGGGAAACCTTCTGCGTCTTGGTAGTGATGTCCCCGTTTCAGGAATTGTCGCTCTAACTTTTATGAACCCTATTAGTGAGTATTGTGGCTCATGGTTCTCCGCTCCATAATGACATTGACATCCAAGTCGCGGGCAGCGTTCATGCATTCTTTGCCTGGTAAGTACTTCATCCTCAGTACGTTCTACCTGCCAGTTGATTCATGGAAACATGTGTAGGCGCATCTGGCGCCTGAACATCAATCCCCGACTCAGATTCTTTCCCGTCGTCATCGTTATCGTGCGTGAACACCCTCTCGGTTGATAGATGTTATCGTTTACGCAAAGGCATTTCTCAAGATAGCATTTACCCAAGCGGCTGCGGCTTTTGGATACAGTGTCAAAGTATGATCTCCCCTGTTGTAGACGATAAATGATCAGCTAATGTGAACCGCTTATCTTGTAGTATATGATATCAACCGCCAATCCCGGTCAACTCTCCTTCGATCCTTCTCTAGTGATTATGACTCTAGTACTTGACCTTAATTTCCGGTCCCTCAGTGACATTGATTAGGCGCTTGTAGATTTGGCTCCCGGAAGTTTCATAGCGGACATTCTCGTCACGATCGGGATAACCTATCTTGTGTCGACTGCTATGAATTCACGAGATGCGGTTCATAACGTTCAATCATTTCTAGCTTCTACGAGCAGAGAGGACGGCGTTTATTAAGGAAACGGAAACAACGCTCGCCCGTCTCATCCTCGTCGCCGCTAACACCTTGTCGGTCACTGCTCTGGTCGCTGGTGTCGAGCTCATTGTGTTCATGGTGCTTCCGCGTCACATCTACCAAGCGCTGTACGTGGGACTGCTTTTCTCCTAACACAAGCACCTTTCTCACATAACTCTTTCAATGCTAGGGCGTTCATTCTTGGGAAACTGTACGTACCATGTTTAACATCTATGCACCACGCTAGAACTCAAGTGCTCCGGCGTGTAGGTATTCGAACACCCTCCTTGCCAATCTCAACGCACGAACAGAGTCGTGGACAAGGCAGCCGGGGCTGAGTCTCATCGCACGTAAAGCACCCCAGCCGACGGACATTCGTCTTGGTCCCTTGGAGCGCGACCAGTCGAATTCAGAGTTGTTTGTGGATATCCGCGGCGATTCCGAGAGCAAGAATGTCGGTCCATAGCTTCTGTTTTACTCTTAGGTCCTCTCTAACATAATCCATGTAGAAGCCTGCCCGCGGAGGAGCGTAACGTTCTCAGACGGGCGTCAAGCTGAAGGGAACGCCATGGATGTGTTGACTGAGCCGTCACAGTGTGCAGGATTCACTATTTATTGGAATTAGTATACGGGGGAGGGGAAGCTTCTGGTCTTTTCAAAACGTCCCTCGCGTGAGTAAGCATAGGGAGCGGTCGTGTGCGACAGCGAGCCTGTGGGGAGCCCCGCGCAAGGGTGGAGATGACCTTCACGTAGAAGAGCATAATCCAATAAGAATATTATGGTCATGACACAGACAATAAAATACTGCAAGTCAAACTCTCAGTTAAAAGTTTCTCAGCGGATTGGGATTGACGCTCACCAATAAAATGACAAAATCATGGCTCCCCAGCACTCCCTCTCCACCACCAGAAGATTTTGCTCAAGAACCAAAGCCCAATAAAGCCGCCGACGACAAACATTGCTATCCTCCACGTTTTCAAGCTTCCTGAACCAATCCCAAACGCTTGTCCCGCTCGCCGAGATGTTTGCGTGAGAGTGTTGGCGAATGACGTGAAAGCATTGCTCTAAATGAACCTCAGATTTCTTGAACACCCATAGTAGACAATCGGAACGTACAGAATCATCCAACATCAAGTTCTGTCTCTCCGCATCGTCGTAAATGTCTGTCGTTACCTATGGCAGTGTTAGATCTCAAGTAGCAGTCAGACCCGCAGCAAACCACATACTCCTCGCAGAGTACGAATCTTAGAGTGCAATTCGTCTAGTCTTTGGTCATTCTGAGATTCATACGTGTCTTCGACGCGGGATGACATGGGGAAAGTGTGTATTTGCTTTGTCAGCTACTAGTCCTTTTGGTAATCTGCCACCAGTCCTTCAACGTTTCAACGTCGACGGTAGTTAGCCACCTGGAACGGCGCTCCTATTCGCGTACCATAACTTTCGCATCAGACGGGGCATCTCTAGGGTACGGAACCGTGATAACTATCGACTTGGCTATAACCTTCGACGACGTGTTACTTACACGCAATTTACGCGTTGTGTGTCAGGATCTGATTTCTTCTGAGATATAATCTGAGCGCTGTCGGATCCCCTGGTGTGCTTACGGAGTTCAAGTTCTTTAGGGTGGCATTTCACCGCGTACTATTTTTATGCACCAGCTCTGTCGCCGTCACAAAACTGACTTCCATCTAGGGATCAACTCGTGCCTAACCAGGTCTGCTCGCGCAAGGGGGATCCGCCCCCACACATCCCATACCAGATATGCGGCTACAGCAATGGTTGGTACTTCAAGGATAGGGCAACCGCCAAAGAAGTGAAAGCTTACAGGCTTCTTCGCCGCCTTCAAGGGGATTGCATTCCGAGGTTTTTTGGAACCGTCGCGTACGATATCGCGCCCCAGGGAAGACCACCGCTCCACCGAGTCACAGACCAGGTGAACGGGCTCCTGCTGGAGTTCATAGATGGAACGACTGTGTCCGGCATAAAGGTCGGTCGCGACATCTCAAAGTCCGAGGCAGAGTCCATCTCACAGAAGCTTCTCAGCGCCGTCCGCCGTATCCGTGATGAACGCATCGTCGTCCACAACGACCTCCGCCTCGCAAATTTCATGCTACGACACCGCGATGGAAGCGCTGTGGTCCTTGATTTTGGCGTTGCGTCCTTTCAGGAGGATGATGAAAGCTTTGAAGAGTGGATCACGCGTAACTATAAGAGCCACGATCTCAACGACCTCCGTGGCGTGCTTATGGATCGAAAACTGGGTCCGTGGAGGGAGTATAAGACCGTGGCCTATGTGGTGGTATGAGCGACACGGTGTGCTGTACACTAATAGATGCATTGAGGCTCTGCCGAGTGCAGAATGTGAGAGGTTCTATGAGCGTGTACCAGGCACGGGTGGGAAGGAGTCTCGGACGAACGTCGTTCAGTGGCGGTTGAAGGCTGGGGTGAAGACCAGAGAATCTGAGCCATGGCCACTTGAGATAGTTAAGTATGTAGCATTGGTACCATCGATATATACGGTACAGGTTTGAATAGGTATCGGCGTAGTATACACAGATGATGGTGAAGTCGGCAAAGGGGCACGGCACTTGACGTCCGACGTATTCATTAAACATCGCGAACACCATATATAGAGCCTTGAGTAATCCTCGTGAGGCATACATCGAACGTCAGAATTCATCGGATAATAGCATAGGCAGGACAAGAAGAACTTGCAGTACGTATCGACGATGCGCACGGACCCGGAAAAAACTGTAGACTAAGAAACATAACGCCATCCCAGACCCATCTAGGTTTAAGGCATCAGCGACATTTTTTGAGTGATTGAGGGAAACACACAATTATCCACGGGTGTAGTCATCAGGGTTCTCAGTAATCGTTTGGAGGTGATTGTGAATAAGCCAAAGGCGCTGGTTCGATGCATGTGACCCTAGGAGAAGATAATCCGAAAAAGCACCTGGAGGAGGGATAGCATCGTTAATGTCTTCCACCACCTGCTCCATAATGTCTTCTCCAATGTCTTTGTACAGTCGCATTGGGGGGTCCAACAGAAGTGGATCATCCCTGTTGGGAGCCCCAGCTTTGACCTCAAGCGTCTCTGTGTCTGAGTCGTCAGACAGAAAACTCTTCTTGGGAGGATACATAATCTCCTCCCGAGTCACAATCCTAAACTTCCACCACTCCCCTACACACGCGAAGAGGACAACTGATAGCTGCGCCCCCCAAAGATTGCTGGAAAATAGATGGAAAGCCTGCTCCTCCAGCTGCTCCTTGGCTTCGTCCATCAGGGTATTCAGCGAGGAAACGAAATCATCCACAGTACTGGCCGACCGAGTGCCAGGTCTTTTGATCTCGGTAAGGATGGGTACCCCAGCGTGCTCGATTTTGAAAGCCCGTCTCCACGATGTGACGTACTGTGCATTATAGTGGGGGCTGTCTGGATCGAGGTCGATAGGGTTTTCCCATTTGAAACGAACGCATACAACGCTGAGGTCAGGAGTGGCGGGATTGGCGTTGCTCTCGGCTGTAGTGCCGAAAGAGACGTCGGGCGCTGCCTGCGACGTTTTCACAAACCATAGCTGAAACTGGGGAATGACGAGCATAGATGCCATGGATGCGACTAGGCCGAGAAAAACGTATTCCCAGACGCCGTAGAATGGATTTTCGAGGCGACGTCGGTTCCGTTTTCCGGGAGTACCCAAATGCAAGGCTGAGCATGCACTTAAGCATGATATTCTGATCAACGATGTCAGGAATATAGTCTATGTACGGGGGTGCCGGGGGGTCTGAGGAATCGGACGTTCTTGAGTCAGGCATACTGCGAACTGTCGACTTGGTGAGGAAGAAGTGGGGTAAGATCGTTGATGGTCTACAATCCGATTCTTATCGAGCAAGACTGAGCCATTAACATAGCAAAGCAAATACTGTACAAATACTGTACACAAGTCAGGAAGAGAACCAAGATAGACAACGATTCTAGGACTCGGAGTGTCGGATCGACAGAGATCCGAGTCACGTGCCGGTTTATTTAATTCTCAATTCTGCGTTAGCATTGCTTAGCAATGTACGCCAGTCCCAAAGTCTTCGATATCCCATAGCACTGACTCTCTCCTAGGAGTACAATTGAGCCTATGAAGCTCTGTTCGCGTTCAGGCGATCCTCTCCCTCACATCCCGTTCCAGATATACGGCTATAGCGTCAGTTATCTGGACCAAGCACGGTGGGCCGAGGAGCATGGGATCGCGCAAGGTCGAAGTAGGGGCCAGAAGATTGACCAAGGAGGGAGAGAAATTTTTAGGAGGCTTCCGCCTCACAATCGGGCGTGTATTCCATGGGCATCGCCTGGCTCTGCCACCGCTTCCGGAGTCGCGAGATGTGTAATTGTGGGAACCAACAAGACGGAACAATCCCTCGCGAAGACGCGCGATATGGCACGGATCAAGCAGTTTCAAGAGGTTCTTGGGACTGAGGAGTTACCCAAGTGGTACATTCCGGTCTTACCGGTGAGGCTTCGTTTGTCCTCCTCTGCTCTCAAGATTCCTCTACTTACTGTGTACAGTGATTGTGCTCGCCTCCTTCACTTGTCTGCTCAAATGTTCGCTATCTTGATATTGCTCTGTCCGTGCTGTTTGTTTGCTATCTAGCCTCGTGGCCATACCCCGCAAGTTTTCTTTCCTTCATGAGCATTATGCAATGTACTATTGATTGGCCTTCTGCTGTTCCTTAATCAGTTCTACATACAGTAAGTCGCTCTGTCGAGTCTTAAGCTTTAAATTCACCACAGTCCCTTACCTCCAGCACGAAAATGCTACTTTAGCGTCAGTGCCTGAAGCTTGAAGGGTCAGCATCTATTGATATCGTTTATACGTTTACCGCAGGCCATGTACGGTAGGTATTCCGCTCTCTGGTCTGGCGTTCTACCGTAGGAGAACTTGAAGTGCGTGTTCAAATCTCAGACTTCACGGACTCGTGGCGTTGCTCCGCCACGAGCTCCGCCCGACGAGCCCTCTCGAGTCTACACAAGTTAGCCACCTGGAAGTTGGAACGGCCGCCTCGTCACGCACTGTAACTTTTATATCAGAAGAGGCATCTCTAGGGCACATAAATATTGTCGTTTGACCTTGACAACTAGGACTAAGTTCGACGTAAAAACTCTTGAAAAACTCACTGAACTCGCGTCAGGATCTCAGGTCTCTTCTTCGTCGGTCCCTCCTAGTGGTATACTTACAGTGCGCCAGTTTTCAAGGTGGCATTGAAGTGCATATATACATATGTGTGTTGCTGAGCTCTGTCGACGTCAGAGATCTGACCTCCACCTAGGGATACACTCGTGCCTAACCAAGTCTGTTCACGCAAGGGCGATCCTCCCCCCGCACGTCCCGCTCTAGATATGCGGCTACAGTCTAAGTTATTTAGACCAAGCACGGTGGGACGAGGAGCATGGGGTTGGAGAAGGCCTAAGAATGGGCGCAAAGATTCAGCTCGGATACAAGGCAATTACCAAACGCCTTCCTCCTCATCGATACACTCACGTTCCGTGGGCCTCTCCCGGCTCAACCACCGCATCCGGCATCGCGAGGTGTGTTATTGTTGGGACTAATAAGAATGAAGAAGATATCGCCAAAGCACACGACATGGAGTGGATCCGGAAGTTCGTTCTTGGGCCTGACGAGTTACCCAAGTGGTATATACCGATCAGACCGGTGAGACTCCGTCTTTCGCTTTTCTAGTTCTACTTATAACGTCCTCAGTGATTGCAGTGCACATCTCCTCCTCTCGTCTGATTGAATATTCGCTATCTCGATGTCTCTCTGTCCGTGTCGTTCCTTGCTATCCAACCACACAATGTATAATACTGGTGTAACCGACGTACCCGCAAGGTGTCTTTTCTTCATGATCATTATGCATAGCTTTTGATTGCTCTTAACTGGTCTCCTTCAATGTACCAAGGCTTCTTAATAAATTCGCTAGTAGCTCGCCGATAAAGAATCTGTACCGGGGCAGAATGAACGACGCGTCTACTAATGTATCAGTCGAAGTCCTAAGATCGGACCAACTACCCAGCAGACGACTCTTTTAGAACTGGCGGTATCTACTATTCCGAATACCAGCAGCAGAATACCATGAGAGGAAGATTAATTTTAGATACATACCAAGTGCATACAAGTAAAAGGAAAAAATACATACGGATCCCTAATCCGTCAACGAAAGTTCACTTTTTCAAAAAACCTCATCTCAACCCTCCCTCTGAATCATGATTCACCACCTTCGGATTTCCCAGACTCCCATAATCCGCCTTTGCAGGTGTCCCAGAATCACTATCCCCAGGCTGATTATCCGTATACGCCGACAGATAATCATACTGATCATCGTCAGTTCCAGAAACAGGCCTCGGCACAGCGGGCAACGAATCTCCCCTTGACAAGCCCGCGCCAGGCGCCGGACTCACGCCCCTTCCTCCCATAGGATAAGGTGAACTCGGTAACCTCATCTTCACACCCCCATCTGAGCTGTCCATGCGAGGCGGCGGACGTCGAAACGCAGCCGCAGAGATCGTCTTGGTCCCCGAAGTCGTGACCGACGTGGAGGACTTGTTGAACGGCCCAAGCATTCGCGGATAGTCCGAGAGCGAAGGAGACGCCGGTGAATGAGTCCGTCTAGTATCAGGAGCTTCCGATATGCTAAGAGATGGTCTGGACTGGCTAGGCGCACCGCTACGCTCAGAGTACGACGGAGGGGAATGTCCAGAATGCGCCATCGCATACGATTGGGCCGGAGTCACACCCTCGGTATTGGTATACGTAGGAGGCACCGACTGACGGGCGAATGGTGCGGACGGAGGGGGTAGAGGCGAAAGATCTCTGTCTCCTGATCCCCCTCCACCGTTGCTTCCAACTCCTAACGTCCGCCCACGTTCCGTTTCGGAGGAAGCAGGTTCAGATGAGTCGTTTCCTAACCCTAACGCTTCCATCTCCCTGCTCACCTCCAATGCAGCAGCTGAATTAAGCGCCATCTCGTTCTCGTGCGTCTGTGGCGGTGGAGGAGACCGGGAGCCATGGTTGACCTGAAGAGGCGCTACAGGAGGTATCCCCTGACCCTGACCCTGGCCTTTGCTTTGACTCTCTCTCTCATGCTCGGCACTCTCCCTTTCACGTGCCCGTTTCTCCATCTCATCATCCACGTCGCTGACCTGCCCAAACCGTACATGATGCGATGTATTCCTATCTCGCTCATCATCGGAAGCAGCATATGCGAGTTGCACATCTTCATCGCTTGCCGCGGTCGAGTTGCGCCAAGGGTTCGCGGCAGGCATAGGGGGTCCAAGAGAGTGACCGGGAGGCGGCCCAGCTGGTGGTGAGTAGGTAACGCCGGGAGGAGGACCAGAAGGTGGAGGATACCCACCCGGAGGTGGACCATACCCAGTCCCTGGGGGAGAACCAAAACCAGACCCTGGGGGAGAACCACTGAATCCAGCACCAGGTGGAGGTCCAGAAACGTATCCGCCACGTTCATACTGAGGAACCGCTGCACCTGGCGGCAATCCCGTACCGTCACTCTCACCAGAGTACCGGCCGCTCCTCAACGCCTGCTCGATCGCAGTCGAGAAGCTCTCTTCTTCTCTGTCGTTCACGGGCGTAGCCACCTTGGGGGCGGGGCCGTCATCGCGCAGCGAGAACCCACGTTGGTGTTGTTGTTTCACAGGGAACGTGGCGAAGCGTCCTGCAGCTGCCGCGTTCGGTGGGCCCCCGGGCGGGGGAAGGTTCACACCGAAATCGTCAGTCGTTTCATGTGCGTGCTCACGGGGAGATACGAAGGGGTTGGGGTTGATAGCAGGGTAAGCCATGGGGCTGGTCGGAGACTCAGGGTAGCTTGGTGTATCAGAGGCATCCATGAAGTGGCCGGTCGGCGCACCAGGATAATCTGACTGTTCTTGTCCGAGAGGAGGAGGAGGGGGCCATCCGGATGCAGCACCAGCAGAAGGCGTGCCCGGGCTCATACCCCCAGGCGAAGGCGGGAACCTTTTACGCTCTGCAGGTTCCGCGGACGGTACGATGGTAAACGGAACTTCGGAGATGCACCGTTGCGCTTCAATGACGAGGGACTCGATCTTTCCCTGTTTGGTGTACAGTGGACGGTTCATGCCAGGATGACTGATGACTTCCGGGATCTCAGAGATGACGAGCTTCCCGTATTCTGCGACAATCTATGCAATTGTCAGTCAAAGCATTTGAGGTACTGTGTTCGAGACCCACCGTTCCGGTCTCACAACACTCCAACAGCCCTCCAAACTTGATCCCC
>RZIO01000011.1:246981-266806 GCA_004338095.1 Gloeostereum incarnatum
TTGCTTCTGTCCTTGATTGGGTCGTAGTATGCCTGGTAATAATGTTCTGCTTAGCCAGGTATAAACACAGTCTTCAGAACTCGGACTTACGGTGGCTGCGAAGCTGCGCGTTCCAGATTTGGGATCCACAGTCCCGGACGAGATGCAGTACCCAGCTGATGTCCCGTTGCTCTGCAGGATCGTCAGTGCTCCTGGAGCGAAGTGTAGATGCAAAGCGACATACGGAATCAGGAGTTCGCGGAACACCGAGCTCCTTTAAGGCATCAAAAAACTTGAGATGGACGGGATCTGTAGTAAGACCCAGGCTTCGTTGAAGAGGTCCCGACGTGCCGTACGAGTTGGTATCTTTCAGACCAAATTTCTCTGCCTCTTTCGGATCAAAATGGAACGTCTCGGACTGTTAAACCGTTCATCATCCAGGTCGGGTCGAGAATAAGCGAAGCAATACCTTCTTGAAGTACTTCAAGAACTCGTTCCAGTTCCATCCTTTCACGCCGAGGGATTCAAAAGCTGCAACAATAGCGCCTGTCAGTCAATAGCCTGCGCGAGCCTGAAAACTGGTTATTCTGACCGTTGTATTCAAGCGCAGATCCTCTTATTTAGAACGTGAGACATGTGAGTCAAATTTTTGCACAGACAACTTACCTTCCGGAAAGCAAGAAATTGACCTGAAACGAAGTCAGGTCAACGGTCAGAAATATTTGTATCACGATGATCGATGGGCAACTCACAGCAGTGCTACCCCCAATTGCCTTGCCTCTGCGATCCGGATCAGTGTCCACTTGAATACACTTTAGCATAGCACGAACCGATGCAAAATGATAGTTCGGTCATTCATCGAAGTTTGCGGGGCGGAAGGAAAGCCCCAGTTGATCTGAGGATTTGTGAGGTTCCTAGAGACAAATCCTGGAAAACGAAATCGTCATTAATTTATCAAAATCATCCGCCAGACGTTTACGAGGGAGTTACCAGGGATAAGGGTATCAGCATTTCCAGACGTATGGCCTCCTGCCTCTAGTATCCCTACGGAGACGCTCGGATTCTCAGAGAGTCTGTTAGCAATGACTAGGCCAGCGGTGCCGCCACCAACGACAACATAATCAAAGGTTTGGATAGGAGACATGAGTGTAGGTTTGCTATATGTGAGTGAGAGGATATTTCACGTATCTCTCAGGTTTTATATAAAATGGGGTGCATGTACTGGGTGCGTTCCGAAGCAGACCGGGGCGGACATGATTATCACCCACCTTCGTCGACACCGATTGACAGCGGCTACCGTTAGTGTCACCGTGGTCCTAGAAGATAAGAAACGAGAATTCCAGAGGATTCTAGTTACCTGAAAAGACCCGCTGATGGCAAAGGCTCCGAGCTTCTTTCATTAGACAGGATATGGAAGCGTGAATCAGAAGCTGCTTGATATGATATATTCGACATGGATCGATGGCGGTCCTGGTGGTCCATGGATAATCCAGTGATCATGTGAAGGGGGCTGAGTTCAAGCCGTATGTGTCACATAAAAGACCGATCGAGTACCTTACCGTGTTATTAAAGTCCACTTGACAAGCTCAAGCCAATATCAATCAATATGAAATAGAGGAGACGACGACAAGAATTGAATCGACAATACGACATCCTTGGTCAACTCGAACATGCTTCGATTCTTCCAGCTTCCATCCCATCGGAAGCTTACAGCACCAGTCCGGCTGCATAATGATCGGATCACATTTTGACCCTGGGGGATTCGCTAATTGAATGCCGCCGGCCGCGGATGGGGCCGATGATCATGATTCATCACCACAGTGTGGCCAACTTGCTTCAAAGCTTCAAAGCTTCAGGCCCAGGCCTCATCAAGGCATAAAGACATCATGAATAAAGACTTCCACGATGTACCCACCTTAAAGTCTCAGACAGGGTAGAGATTTTCCAATTCCAATTCCTCCAGTGCGACTCGTCACTAGTCACTACCATTGGCATTCGAATTTCGACTAATGATTTCGACCATTCTTTTGGAAGCCCTGGAAGTATTCTAAACCCAGCACCTTCATGTGTCACCATAGCTACACGGCTAGGAAACACTTCCGAATAAAGCTCACGTCACGTCAAGCCTAACCCCTCAGACAATCACCAGACTATAGTCAGTGAATTTCTAGACGCGACGTGTCCTCATTATACCTCTCTGGAAGAAATGAAGCTCGTGTAGTCGAGTCTTCGCCAACTGATCTTCATGCACCTGCGTATTACGATGGTGCGGCGCAACTTGAGACCCTTGGAATAGCGTTGAAGCGCTTCACATCTCTCGCAGCCAGGTCACCTTCAGGGGCCCATCAGCTTCTAAGGAGAACTCTAGAGAACTCTCCGGAGCGTTATGGTTCCTCCATCATAATGGAGAATCGAGATCGAGCGAGATCTACTCCTACTTCGGCCCACCACTAACACTACTGGTACTAGCCTGATGTCTCTTCACAATCCATACTTATAAGCCTACTTCGGATAATCATAGCCGTGTGCCCATTCCGACTCCCGTGTTTTCTCTATACCAACACCTTTGCGAGATATGTCTTCAGAACTTGCTGGTCTGAATCTATCTGAGATGTAAGTCTGTCAATCATTTCCTCCGTACTTCGACGCGTTAATGACTTTCATCGGTAGCAATGGGCCTGTGGTACGTCACGCCTGTGCTCTTACATATTAATAACTTGGCTTGAGTTGCGAGGCAGTTTGTAGGAGTGGTTCTCAACTGGTCAGTCTCGTCATTTAACACACGCCGCCGCTTTGTGATAACGTCCTTTCTGACAGGATGTTTCTGGGGTCTTTGGGAGTACAGACGTGTACGTTGGCGCGTGTGAGATAACGAGGCGTTGAGTCTGACGGCCCCGGGACTGCCAGATACTTATACTCAACAATGCGAAAAAGATCACTGGGTAACGAAGGCTGTTGGTACGTCCCCCCTCCCCCCCTTTACGTCCGCGTTTACCTTGATGTCGATGTCGCTTTTATAAAGTGGCCTTCATCATCGCAGCTGACTTGGCTCAAACCGGCGCCACGACGGACTACACCTGGCGCATATTGGTATCGGGGTGGGGGAAACTTGAGATTCTGGAGCTGGTTCCACGGTCTGGTATAACACTGACGATCATAAATCCTATAAGTAAGCTTGGCGTCAGTTATAACATCATCTGTATTGTTGACCATCGTGTTTAGTTTCTGGCACTGTTCAACTGTTCTTTGCCTGGTAAATCTCGTCATTTGCCCCGATATCTCAGTGCTCAATCAACGAAACAGGAGGATCTGGAAGCTAAACACCATTCCATGGATGCGCATTATGCCTATTCTAATCACGCTCGTACGTATCAACCATATTTGACCCGTAGCCTTGGTCTCACATACGAACAGATCGCTCTCATGCAAGCTGCGGCAGCATTTGCGTTGACTGTGATGGTTCGTTCCCTTCATGGCATCTATAAAACATCCCTAACCCAGTTTACTCGCCAGTTCCTACAAAAGTTCGAGATCAGTCAGCTCTTCTTGAACCACAGACTCGTTGATTCAACCAAAGTACGTCTGTGTTCCCTTCTGTACATCTAACGTTCAAGCTGCATGAGTATTTTCAGGTGTGGCTGTCAGGAAACTTCGTCGCAGACATCCTCATTGCAGGAAGTATGGCATATCTGGTAAGTCTATGCTCCGGTTCTGAACCCCTCGTTTGTCTGAGAGTGTCTCGTAGCTCAGCGCAGCCAAAAAGCAGTCGATCTCAAGAAAGACAGAGACCATCCTGACTAAGTTGACTGTTGTCTCAATCAACACTGGATTAATCACTGCCGTCGCTGCGGGCCTGGATCTCCTGTTCTTCCTGGTCTATCCGAGGGGAAACGAGCATCAAGCACTGTACGTTTAGCTTCTTTTCTTTGTATGGTGTCAAACGTCTTACTCGTCACTTCTGTAGCGCGTTTATCTTGGGAAAATTGTTAGTGCGTTTCGCAGGAAGTGAAATTCGTTACTGACAACCCTTCATAGGTACTCGAACGTGCTCCTGGCCAATTTAAACGCCCGCTCAGGCCTGAGGTCAGATCCCGATAGTCAAATTCACGAATTCTCCGCAATGTCTAGTTCCGCAAGAGGGGATCCAGCCATCAGGCTTGGACAGTTATCATCAAGAAACATTTCCCGAAGACCCGCTGACGACCTGGAGCCTGGTGTTGTGCACGTTCATACCGAGGTTATCCATGAGGGATATTCTGACTACGAAGTAGTAAGATCTTTCGACGTCTTTTCCAGGATCATTGTTAACTTGTCATTGGCTTTTGGCTTTGAAGGATTCGAAACCTAAGCAAGCACTGTGATTGACACGGTCTCGGAGGTGTTTCGTTTTCGTTACTCGAAGTATTGGCCTGTTTAGTCATCACTCTCCTTATGATACCCCGTCATGCGTTTTCCGAGATAAAATGGTTTAATGAACAGCCCCCTAGGCCTAGGAGTAGGAGGGAAATAAAGTAGTATGTCCGCAACGTCGTGATAGTCGTCATCAAAACCGTAGCAAGCCTGATCCAAGATGCCATAGCTCAAGTACAAATGTCCATGTCCGACCCTTCTGCCTTCATACTGACATGTTTCATCCCATAGCACGTATCGTCAGATTCCGAGTCCTTCTCCGTCCCCAACCTAGATCTCTTCGAAACGGCGGCAACAAGGAACACCGGCGGTGAGTCGAGGTCCTTCAGGGAAGGCAAAGAAGAGCTCGTTTTCGCGGGGTTATCCTTGGGAGTCGAAGTACGGACAAAATCCAGACCTATGTTGCCACGTAATTGATACTGTGGGCGTGCGGTCGTTACGAAACTGGTATCAAGCTCCTCCGTGTGGACCTCCCTGAGCTTACTCGGTACTCTATCGCTGACCGAGCGAACGGCTCTTGGGATAGGCGAACCATTTGGGGCAACGGTGACACGGCAAGAGCGACTGCGGAGGGGGCGAGGTGTGGAAGGACGAGCCGTTGGCCCTGGCGGAGCGGTGTCTTTTCCTAGAGCGAGACCTTCTAAACGTCCAGACACCTTCCTCCTCTTCATCGGCCTTTCCAAGATATCGTCGTCTTCGTCTTCCTCGTTCAACCTCTCGAGCTGAGGCGTTAAAGACATGTACATATCGCTCGGACGAGTACGTCTGCTCTTGGGGCTCGGGCTTGCAGGAGGGCTGAGGTTGAACAGGAGTGTGCCGAGGATAGAATTGCTGGTGTCAATATCAGGGCGCCTTCGTTTCTCTGCCTTCGGGGCCGGCGGGGGTTCGGTTCGGATACCGACGAGGAACTCGATAGAGTTACGAATGTACGTGTCCGGCCGTGCGGGATCGACGTCGATGTGAAGAATGGCGGGAAGCTTGGTGTTTAGGATAAGCGCAACACTGATGAGTTGTTTGCGAGCCATGGACAGGAGATCTTCGTGGCAGCAGAAGGGTACGGTATCGAGAGTAGTGATAACGACGACATCTTCCTCGATATCCTCGTTCTGAAGTGCGATTCCAGGTGCACAGAGCTGACGATTCGGAACCTTATGAACATGAGAGTGCCCATATTCCTGAATGCTGGGTGGCGTGGCAACCACTGGGTCTAGATTATTGTAGTTGTAGATGGGTTCGTCGTTGTTACGTTTGCCAGGTTTGAAGTAATGGTTTAGCTTGAGAGATAGTTTGCGAGCAGGTGTAAAAAGACTCGGTCGTTTGTAGGATGGGAAAGATTTCAGAACTTTTGAGCCGTTTACCATGGTGGCGAGGTCGGAGATGATGGTGGTCTCGTGGATGGTTTGAGAATCGAGATCGACAGCTCGCCGGATGGAAATAAATATCTTCTCACGGTCCGAAAATGGGCATCACCGCCGGAATAGAAAAAGTGCGACTAGAATGTATTCGGAGTGCAGTGTAAAGCCATCAAGTCCCCCGCTTACGATACTTCCCATCAGATCTATTGGCGTCTCGTTCAATCGCTTCCCTCTTCTCTCGCTGCATCTCATTCGCCTTCTTGTTGATGTTCTCCACTTCCTGCGTCGACGGAAACCCGATGTTCCAGTATCCTGGAGGAGTAACAGGCCTGGCCCAATCATGCCGGTGCCTAGAGATCCCCTTCTTGTGTGCCTCAACAGAATCCTTCTTCGTTGGCGTGCCCGTCGGCGAGCGCCACAAAGGAGGCTGGAGGCGAGGCGGAAGCGGTCCAACAGCTTCGTAGTACTGGTAGACATTAGAGTGAGTAGATGAGATGAGAGCGGCGACCTACATCACGGCAACATTCACAATCCCCACCATGCATCTTCTTCCTCTCCTCCTTGTTCCGCACAACCTCGTCAAACTGATAATCCAGCCCCTTATTCTTGCTGCGGTCGATCTCAAACATCTGGTTGATCGTCTTCTCCGTGCTAAAACATGACGGTCAGCGGATGTCTCTCCTGAAAGTCATGGGATGTCATGATACCTACTTTGCTCCGTCTTTCGCGTACCGTCCACGTCCCTTGTACACGGAATAGTCTATCTCTTTCTCCTTCCCCTTCGAACTGTTACCCGGAGTCTCCTGCTTCGTGGCTGCAGGAGCCCTGAGATCAAAATTATCGCTCACTCGGCGGTACTTCTGTGGCCGGTCGTCGTTGTCGTCGTTGCCGTTGTTGCGCCGGACGCCAATGTCGCTCCGTCGTTTACTGGGGCGAACAGGGAGAGGATAATCTGTATGAAACTCAGCTTAGCCCGCTTCCGCGTTAGTGGAGAACCCTACCTTGAGATTCCTCCTCAGTAATGGAAGAATCTGATCCTCGTGCAGGCTTTACAGGCGAAGTGGGCTCTGACGGTGCGCGGCGCTTCAGTGTGGGTTTGGTGGGCGATGTGGCAAGCAATGCTGAAAACCCTCTGTGTCAGGTCCGAGTGTCTTTCCGAGTCACTGGTTGTGTACGTACCGTCTGAATCTTCCTCTAGTGTGTCAGAGTTTGGCTCCAAGGGTAAGAGAGGTCGGCGAGTAGCCTTTCCGGGAGACGTGGTGAGTAAGGCTGGCAACGAGCTGTTAGATCCGCGGGTATCAGAGAGCAGCTAGTTAGACCTACCATCCAGATCTTCCTCTACTGCGTCGGAATTGGGTGTGAACACTCTAGGCGAGAGGGGAGTGCAATCTGGACGAGGGACACGCCTTGTAGTCCTAGGCGTTGGCAGCTTACTTGCAGAAGCGACAAGGGAGAAGACACGACGAGGTTGCGGGGCTGATGACGCCAGACTAGACTGATTCTCTTTGTCCTGTGAGGGAGATGGGAGAGCTAGAAGACCAATTAGAATCCCGTTGCTCAGGCGAGAACTAACACGCACCTGCAGAGTCCTTGTACTCATCCGGAATCTTGGGCACCATGTCTTCGAACACCTTATGCTTCCTGGCGATGCTGGTGGACAAGACGCGCCTCTTTTCCGCTTTGGAGAGCGACTTGTCCTCCCTGACACGTTTGTTCATGGCCTCCTCGGCCTTCATCCAGTCTCCAAACCGCCGCCACTTCTTGTAGTCGGCTTTGTACCTGTCGGCAGCCCGCGTCTTGGTCGCAATTGCATCGTCATAGCGAACCTTCAGGAGCTCGAGCTCGGTGGCATTTTGCGGTTTACTATGGAAGAGTCAGCCAAGTCATTATATGCTTGCCTGCTCACCGTACCTGCGAAACGCATCAGCAACAAGGAGTTGATCCCGCAAGCTGTCGTTCTCCTCCCGGAGTTCCTTCAGTTCTTTCCGAAGCAGCCCCAGGAGCTCAAGACAGTCTTTGAAAGAATCTTCGCCAGAGTTTTCAATCGTAGTCAGAGCATCAGAAACATTAGTAAATCCAAGAGATTCCGCAAGCCTTTGAGCGCGGTTCTTGGCGTCAAAACGGTCCCGAGAAATGGTGTCGTTTAAACGACGATATCGTTCCAATTTGGCCTCTAGAGCGTTTACTTCTTTCTGGTGCTTTTCAGTGAGTTTCTTGTCCCGCTCTCGAAGCTGAACACTAGAAAATCCAGCGGAGTCCATGGGGGTGGAGGCCTCACAAGACACTGAAACGAGTGTTAACAGCGAAGATAATACGCCATACGCAGAAAGTACCTTAATATTGCACTTAGCGTATTGTCAGCACCGCATGAGAGTCGAGAGGAAGAGGTCGAGACCCTATGCACGACCACGTGATGCTACTGTCACGGTCTCACGAGACTGTGACTCAATGGCGGCGTGGCATGTTACCATTTTTGATCCTATATACGTCGTACAGTTCTCCTTTCAAGTTGCCGCAGACCATCACAGCGCTTTCTCTTGCTAATGGGAAAATACATCTCTTGTGATGCTACCCACAGATCTCCACCGATTTGTACATCACACTTTTTTTGATCAAATTAGCTCAAAATTACCTAGTGGCGTTGACGCTGCTTTGCTCTGTTTTCCGTTTTCCAAGATTCCCTGTGACCTTTTTCCACTCAAGTGTCTTGATCATGTTGTCCCACGCCTATATTTCGGCTTCATTTACACGGAGCTTGAGGATGATCTCAACTTGTGCGTTGCTTGTGCATTCGCCGAAGCTCAGGACATTCCTATCGCTTAGGAATAAATTTGCTCGGACACAGATGGAGTTCGCTATGATATCGCTGGAACATGCTCAGAGTATACCATTATCCCATCGCTACTCTCGGCATCAGGTCCTTCGGAACAAGTTAGCGTTACAATTTAATGGCACGAGAAGCCTCTGTAGGATGAGATCGAAGCGATGCGGAAGTTGTGGAGCCCTATCATCGCTCAGAAGTGGGCCCCTTCACGCGATCGATGTGGCTACAGAATGAAGGATCCCCACACCGGCCATGCATGTTGTAGTTCTCTAGATCTTCCACTTGATTGTTTCTTTTCCTGGCTCACCCAATGGCGTCGATGCTGAAATTCTCCGATATCTACCCACTCTCCCTGTTGACGTATCTCAGCATTCACAGTGAGCGGCCCATTTGAGACTTCTGTTATCAATAACTGCCACTTTGTTGCGCCTCTTGTTACTTGTAAGCAAAAATGTCCTTGTTCCATTATCCCAAATTCCCACCAATAACTTATGCTCCAGTTAGTACTGTCCCTTTCTGTATGGAGGGAACCGCTGATGGACCATTATAGGTCAGTTTTAAAACTGAGATAGGAACCGGGGGCCTGTTACCCGTTACGTCCCCAAATTTGGGAACTTGTACGGCACTGGTTTTACCAAAATGGGTGCCACGAAGAACAATGTAACATTTCTCCCTTGGGAACTAACCCTCTGTTACCCGTTACATAGCATACGGAACTTGGTCACTGTTACCATTACGGTTCCCTCCATACAGAAAGGGACAGTAGTTGGTATGATTTATGAGAATTAAATAAGATTCGAATTGTATCACGATTAAGCTGCAATAGGATTCAATAGAGCAGAGAGAGATGGCGAGAAGAAATATTCTCCGCCACGAGAAACAACGAAATCTGTGACACCCCTGTTAGATACACACCGATGTAATCGCAACGATAGCAGCTTACCAGTCTGTAGAGTGATATCACGGTCAGGATCAAGAGGATCCAACCCTGAAATAGGACGAGGAGCTCCTGCCAAAGCCCCAACAATGGGATCGACTCCTGGAGTCGGGTCGGACTTCCCGAAGATGAATCTAGCGCTGCAGAAGATGCGTCAGGAGTCAGGACTTCTTCAAGGATAAAAGAGACTTGGCTTACTTATTAACCCAGTTCAGTTGCATGAAGCGGAAGCCCAAGTTCAGATTTGATTGATACGATACTAGCAGACGTCCTCAGGGATCTGTCTTCGCGGAAAAATACTGCTACTAGAGCCGCTCACCGAATGCCAGACCACGTTCGAGAGAATCATCGCTCCTCCTAGACTTCGCCTCTTCATCAGTGACTGATCCAGCTTTGAGTAAGATATCAAAGAGATGAGATTGATTTTACGTACCTTCGGGCCCATAAGGAATTCCGGCACGTATGATCTGGTTCACAATATTTTCGGGGTTGAAGTCGGCACGAGGACGGGTCTTTCTGATATGAGCAGAGAATGGGCATCGAGTCTGGTTGGATTGAAGATCTTCGCCAGGATGCGCGAAAGTGAAATCGTTATTCAAGGTGGGGTCTGCAGCTAGCACCGGATCGTCGAAAAGCGGAGCCAAGTCGATCGGTGCACCCTAAATGATTTTAAGATGAGCCCAGGTAATAAGAATAAAAGAACGACTTACGCTCTTCCAACGGCCAACCATACGAGCTCCAAGAAGTTCAGAGTTCTCTTCAACAGTCAATCCTGGAACGGTAAGTGGGTTTTCTACCAGGAATTGATCGAACTCGGGTACAAGCTGCTTCATCTGACGGAAGGCCAAGAAGGATCCATCTTTGGCCCATGCCGGGCGCACCGTCGTGTCACCATCTTCCCCAAGCAAAAAGATGCCAGGAGGGACGACGATCTGGCCGGGCATGACGTTAGTTGTGAACCCTTCGACGGCAGGCTGGCTGATGCCATCCATGAAACCAAAGTCTGAACCAACAGTGACGAGTTAGTACCTTTGGAATGACTCCACCGAGCAGGTTTACTCACGCTCATGACCTTCCTGTGCCCCGGGGCGGGCTTGACCTTGGAGACGATGCATCTCCTTGACGGAGTCACCGAGGATGCTTAGAATCTTGGCAAGCTCATCGTCAATATTGGCGATAGTATCCGAGGCGAGCAGAAAAACGCCATGGACATCAGTACCAGCGAGACCCGAAACCCAATTACCGGTTCCCGGATCCCCAAGCGCCCTAGCATCGGAGAACTGTCCGTTTTGAAAGGGTAAGTCGGACAGAGAGTCGGTAACACCCAGAGTAGTAAGTCCAGTCTGGGTAAAAGCAATGTTCAGAGCAGTAATCGGCTGAGCCGCGACATCCAAGAGCTGGTTGGTGTTGGTAATCAAGGGGTGGATATCCGATTTCAACCGAAGCTTAAACTCAGTGGCGTTCGTGATGCTGAAAAAGAAGAATAGCTCCTTGTTCTTTTTCATACCGATCCTACGGCAGAGAGATTTAAGAACTCATTTACAATAAGGGCAAATGGGATGCGAACAATATGTCGCCTTGAATATCATCTAGGCCGAGGCTGGCGGCGGCGGCGGCTGTCCTCGCGACAGACGGCGGTGGCAAATCAGGCTGGGCGGGTGGATCTAGCAATTCAGTCAGAACAACATCCAGCATGTAGAGATATGAAAACACTCACTAATCAAAAGGGAGGTCGTGCGACGAGGCCTAAGAGACGTAGCAGAATTAGGGATGGATGATACGCCTTGGAGAGTGGCTGCGAGTACTGCAGTGAAAAGAGGGGAAAGAATGGAGACCTTCATCGTGCCTATCAGATGTCGACGAGGAAAAGGGAATGAGGAATCAAGCTCACTATTTGTCCTCTTTATATAGCCAAATCCATGAGAATGAGAGTAAGATTGCTACCATTGTTTACCACTCTCGGAATGAGTGAAACACGTTAGGAACAAGTTCCCTGCTGACTTGACCAAAATCCTATGTCCCGATGGACGATGTGAGATGTGGGATGTGGTAATGGCGTCGGTCGAAGTGAACATCAGAAGTCAGAGCGTCATAATATTGAATGAGCCAGTCAAAACCCGGAAGAGTGGGTGTAAACGATCGGTGACATGAAGCCGTCGCATCCATTCCCGCGCAGCACGAAGCAGTATATTTTTGATGTAAAGAGCCGGTTTGATGAGGCAGACGTGAGAGTATTGAGTGTAAAGATTCAAGTCAACCTTTCGTTGCAAATCAGGACAAGGGCTCTTCTCCGCAAGAATGACATACCGTGTATTCCATTAATTATAAGTCCAATATAAGACAATTGTCAAGATCCGACATCCTAGACGCTGGGCGGTTCTTGAGGCAGGACGAATAGATTCATGAGAGATGGGATCCAAGCCGAATACTATGTATATCTACGGCTTTCAAGAAGAATCCCAGTGCCTCTACGAAGGATGGCCAACGAACTTCGGCGAAGAATGGGGGTCGAATACACCGTTCTGGGTCTCACACCCGCCTCAAACACTGGCCCGGCATCAGCGTCGAGGCCGATATATTTGAATCTTGCTTACCAGAGTATGAATCAAAGCAGGTCTCCACCACGTTTGACATGGGAATCAAGGCACAGATGAGAATCCTCAGTGCACACCATGAATCGAGGTCCACACATACGTAATTTATACGAGCGTCTTTTCATTCCTGATTTCAGTTGAGATCCATCATCGTATCACATATCATGATGGCAAACGTCAATTAAATGAATGCAGTAACCAATGATGCCTGAGGGATTTGAGGAGGCGATGCCGATGAACGAGCTCGAGCCTCAAGGGTAAACATCTTCGCCCCTTCGAAGTCTCCTTCTTTTTGGAGGAAAGAGGACGGCGATCAGATCTTTCCGAGGAATAAACCTCTCGGTGACCGGCGTGCGAGTTCTATGTGTCCTCGCGTCCATTTGAGCAGTGCAGTAAAGTAACCCACGGAGTCATCATCACACATGTTGGATTTGTCCATGAATCCGTCGGGGGACTTTGACCGTCGGGGATGAGAATAATCCGCATGGTCTGAGGGTGAGAAGGAGGGATATGGTTGCAACAGACTAATGAACAGATTTCACAGGTTGCGGAGAGAACTGCGTGCATAGAAAAAGACGATGCCGAGGAAGCTGCGATATCATAAAGAAGACGCTCAGACTGGCCGATCAGGAATTCGAGAAGTTCTGTTACTCAGGAATGTGAACGGCGCCTTCGAGACCCAAAATATCTTGTAGGCTCGGCAGCGTGACGCGTCGATGCTGCTACAGTATATTGTCGGAGGGATGAGTGGGTTGCACTTCTCCGTCAAGTTCAGAGATTATTGAAATGTGATTGACAGAAATCACGAAGAGCCTGTACTTCTCTTCAAGACTACCAGAACGACCAAGTCGAAGCGGGAGAAGTCGAGGACGCGGTACGTGAGGTCGAAGAACCGTTCGAGAACCTTTCCAACACTGCGGATTCCGGCAGGTTTATTCGTAGTGACCAATATTAACCGATATATCGTGGATCGCTGACTGTCAAAACTTATTGCTGCGATGACATGGAATAAACTATGTCTCCCACTCCCGCTCTCAGGATACGGTAGTCCTGTGGGTTAAGCCGACGATTCACCGGAATGGAGGATTCGAAAGCCACGAACATGTCGGAGAGTACATTAAATAGCGTCAGCCTGGACACAAGTTCTGAGGCGCTGAAAGCCCAATTCGTCGCTTCAGTCCATGGAAAGAATTGAGTACGTTTCTGCAGTCTGGACGGCTCGGAGAATCGGTACATGCGTGTGGATCGCTCCAGAACATAAAAAAAGGAGATGTGGACGTTGGGGAGGACAGTAATCGGAACAATTAGGGAAGATGTTCGAGGTGCGGTACATTCAGTGAGGAGATGAGAGTTTTCTGCACTGTCGTGAGAGCAAAACGTAGCGGATAGAGATCAAATGCACTCCAATGGTTCTGGTTTGAATGAATGTAGCAGGCACCACGCCCTCGCAGTGACGGCCACTCGGGCCCTCAAGCCAAACTGTTATGATTCGACTAAGTACTTCCGTATCAGCAATACCAAGGTCGAAGATGAACGTACTCGAGGCATCAATTTACATGTAAAAAGTTCATTCAGCCATGGAAATAGGGCAGAAGTGCGGCAGTCGTAGAAGTTGTTTATCGAGGATGGAGGTTATATGGAAGTGGTGACGTTGCTTCTGAACGCCTCATTTTTCCACGTGGAAAAAGAAGATTCCACCTGGGTCCGCTCTTCTTTCAAGATTATCTTGCAGTACGGGACTCAAACGGGACTTGAAGAAGTTCGGATTGCTGGGAAGTTTGCCTGGAGAGATGTTGTAGAGGTAGGAAGGCTGCTGACTGGTACGTCTTACAAGGCCGCCAAGAAGGGCACGGAGGCGGCGTGGAGTCGAAGCTTACCATAAATGATCTACTAATAATGATACATTGGGTTCGTTTAATCATGCTACAAGAGGATAGACGGGGCGATGCAATCGCATGTAGAACAAGCCAAGAAGCCACTCAGAAGCTCTCAGTAGTTGGAGCGGCCAAGCTCTCCATGCAACGTCAACGTCTTGGAATGATACTAACCATGCGTAAGACGTACCTTTCGCTCCTGCCCGTGTTCGGCGAGAGCTGGGTTGTTAGTGAGCTTTCCAGCCATCGTCTCGGCAGCTCCTGCGGCATTTCTAAGTAAGCGAAATCACAGACTGCAAACGGATTGATACAACACCTTTAAGTTTCAGCTTCTCGCCAGTACCAGGCTTGCCAGTAGCAGTGCTTCCTGTGGTATGACCGATGCCGCTGGTCTCCCAGTTCGAGCCGTTGTCAGCACGATCGCGGAAGTCTCTAGGGCCTGCACCGGTGCCAGTTCCAGTGGCAACGCGACCAGTGTGCTCAGTGGGCTGGGAGATGGTGGGTCCACCTGAACCAGAGTACTCTTCAAGGGTGCTTCCTGGCGACTTCCTGTGGCGTTGCGTGTAACCGTTGGCGAGCGTTGGCGTCAGAGTTCCATTCTGTACAAGACGTGAGAAAAGGTTTGACAGCAGCCACTGGTAAGGAACACTTACGTTGACCGCCCTGGACACCGAAGGTAGCAGAGCTGACGGTATGTGTCGATTTCATTGATGGTGGTAGCATCAGGGTTCTCGCGACGTTTGAAGTCTTCCGCGACGGTCCGCAGAGGAGACATTGTTGTTGATACTTCCGAGAGACATGATGGTAGAATTTATGGACTGTGACAGAAAAAAAGCGGGTAGAGGTCTTTATTTGTGGATTGCCGTTTACATCTGAGGCTCATAAGTACTGATATTTGAGGCTTATGACGAGATACACGACGAAGAAGTCTCCAACAGGCGACACAGAGTGACGCCAATGTGAGGCACGGTGCACCTGACAGAGTATCACTGTAATTACAAAGAATCAAGAAGAATCAGGATGCCGGAAAATGATGTGGCGCACCTCGGAGATCGGAAAAAAAGATTATCAGACGTAACTTTCAAAACCCACGCCCCTCACAACATCTCCCCACTCCTCCAGCACCAACAAGTGCTTCTCCCACATCGCCTTCAAATCTCTTTCGGCGTCTTTTCCCAACAGCAAACACCCTGGCTATGATTTACCTTTCGCGACGCCCTCACCGCGAACGATGTCCACGACAGCTTCCATAGCTTTCACCGGATCACCCTCCTCGTTCCCAGTTATGCTCATGTACCTAGCATTTGCCGCCTCGCGGATAGAGGCGTAGTCAGGAGTGGCATTATCTGTGTGGAAAGATAGACACCCTCAGTGCGGAAGGGTCCCGGGCTGAGGAGAAGGACACGGATTCCGAGCGGCGCAACTTCAGATGCGAGGGCTTCCGTGAGCGCTGGCGGAAGAAGATTGAATCTCGGCGAGCGCAGTGGTATACGTAAACACGACACGCACCGTGAATGGCTGCTTTAGGCGCAGCATATGCTCCTAGGGGGAGTCCTTGCAGGATAGATGAGCGCATGAATTCATGCCGAAAGCCTGTAGCAAGATATCAGTAAGCCAGTCATCGGCGAAGTCTTCGAGACCCTTACAATGCTCCCAGCTCTCCAAACCGATCGGCTGCAAACAACGACTATAGTCCCCTGCTTCCTCTCACGCATGTGAAACATGTTTTCTTCTGTTACTGACAATAACAATCTCCGACTCCTCCCATTGGACGTTGCATCCGGGTTCGAAGCTATCAGCACCGTTGTAGACGAGGCCGCAAAGATATGGGGAAGGACAGACGTCCTGGTGAATAACGCTGGTAGTGTGTATTGTGGGATTGTTGAGGAATCCGGGTAAGCTACTGGCCGCACTGGAGCAACCGGCGGGACATGCCATAACTGAACTCACATCAGGTCGTCCCTGCTGAAGAAACAGTTCGACACTAACGTCTTCGCGGTGATAGACGTTATCAGAAGATCGCCCTGTCGCGATAACCTTATCACCTCGAGCGAGCGCTGCGTGGGTGAGACGGAGACCGAAGCCAGAAGTGGTTCCTAGGAAACCGTCAGTTTGAATGCTCGTCGTGTATTAGAACAGTGTTCCATACCAGTAATCAACCAGACGAGTTGAGGCTGGGTTATGGCTAGAGTTCATCGCCGGTTCAAAATGGATTCAACCGATACTTATGGAACAATAAATATGTGAAGCTTTGAATCTTGAAGATTTGCAAAATTGTAGGCCTCCATTGCGACTCGCGAGTAATTTCTTGACTGCTGACTAATCACGGAAGTACTTAGACCCGACCTCACCTGTACTCGTGATAAGGACGCCGCCTGGAGGGCTATCTAGCCACTTCAGTCTACGCCGGACCACAAGTAGAACAAATTTCTTACAGTTGTGACTGTCGTTGTCGGGGGCCCGCCAACAATTCAACGTTCAATCCTCATGACATGTGCGGCGATGCCCGTGCTACCATCTATTCTCGCGATCAGCTCAGTGAATTCGGGTTTGTAGTCAGTAATCAATGGGAAATCTTCCTTAGGCGCTGGTGGGGAACCGACATGCCCTGTGTCGCTGGCGACACTCTTCAGAAGCACGGTGTCTTGCCTTTCGATTATCTGTGGAGGGAAATTAAAGGGCACATCTACATTCGTAAAGAGTTTGAATCCTTGTACGGGATCCTTTGCGCAGCTAGGAGCACCCACAACGGCGGTGCGGTTGTCGGTGGATATCCCAGCCCAGGTTAGTAGGCTAGTACTAACTGTATCGACTAAGACGGACTAACCACGAACCACCAGGAAAGACATATTTTGTCTTTTACGCGCTCGTACGCAAGTGTCTCTCTAAGGAAGCGGCCTTTATCTATTCTCCTTCTATCGGTCTTGTATTTTTTTCAGGACGACGGCGCTTATACACTACCGCTTATGACAGGAGAAGCGCTCTGTTGTTCAAACGCACGGTGTCTCATGGATATGGAATCTAGTCATCTGTCTCCTGTGAGCTGACCGAGACCGCCGCTTTCCCCGTGTTGGCAACTTCGCCGCCTGGTAACACCCATAACTACTGGACAAAGCACTACTTCGTCAAGAAATGTGTATTGAACCCATGGACCATGGACGAGATCATCGCAGCGTAAGAATATCTTATTTGTGCTTACAACTGTCTCACCCCCGTCTAGACTACCCATCCAAACGTTTGGCTCCCCAAACATGACGCTAAAGGAATGGGTGTCGACAAAGCACGGGATAGAAAAGGACCTTCCTGAGGCGTTTTCTCGTTACGGCCCAGTCCTTCGTCTCCTCTATACTAAGACCAAAGCAAGCGATCTTGAGGGGCTGACTGCGACTCGCCTTGGCGATCTGTTCTCCGGAAACCTCGCCGCCGACAACCACGTCATTCTTGCACGGAGGAAAAGGCAGGACCGTACTCATCGCGCAGACGAGCAATTATCAGTGGAATTTGTATCTTCCTATGTCGCGGATCCAGTCGCAAATCGTCTGATGCCCCTGCAAGTCCCGCAGCTCATGTACATGTTGGAAACAGCCGTAGAATTGGGTCTGCTTTCGCGTTGGCTCTTTGAAGTCATCGTTCACCGTTTATTGTCCCAGTCCATGCATCCAGACCACTACATTCCACTCCCCCTCTCTCTCCAATGGAGCTTCAAGGTGAGACCTTCGTCACCCACACCCGGTCGTCGTCGTCTTCCCTTTGCTGGTTTCCTAGTTTCCACACGGATATTCAGACCGACGCTCCGGTGGAGGGATATATTGTCCTGGACGAGACAACTACCGCGTTTCTCCTGACGGATCGCTTCCCATCGTCAACCCCACCATGCTTTCGTTTCCTCCCGTCAACGACCGCACAATCTTGTCCCAAGCGACGGCGCGTCAAACCTCTCCAGGTCTTATATGTTTTCCAAATAACGGTCAACGCTCGCGGGTCCGTGGATCTGGGACGTCTCCGAGAGACGTTCGACCTCTCAAGGTACGATGTTAGGCTCGTGTATGTGCTTGTGGTACCGCAAGGATCTGGGACACGGGATTATGAGTGGGCTATGCCGGATGGTTGGGAGGGCGAGGTCTATTGTCAGGAGGTTCCTTTGACGCTTCCTTACTAGCGGAGTGGGGGAATCTGAGGCATCGGGTGAGACGAACGGGATGGTGTGGGATGTTTTCTCGTGTTTCGGCCTTGATGGATGAGTATGCGGGGTGTGCATGATGTGCATAGTTCTTCGCAAAGGAATCGACGTGTTTGTACATTGTCCTTTGTTGTATGTAGTACGTCGCCCGATTTAAAGCTGTGGCGTTACGTTTCCTATTGTGAATTGATATTGCCACGTGAAATAACCTTCTGCTTTCAAGTTTCAACAACTTCCTTGTCATTGTTCAACCCCGCTGCTTTGAATCACGTCGACCCTCGCGAATTCTAGGATAATGCTGTCATGAAGGGATAATAAGTTCATGAAAATGTCACACGCACCGCGGCCGTCTGAGTCGTTACCAGGTCAGCAGCCCCCAGGGGCATTCAGCCAAAATTAGAAGAAAATAACAATTTCCTCAGATACAGCAAAGGAAATGTGCTTATCCAAGACTGCGAGCGTTTCGTCAAGAATCATAGCAGCCCTGGCGCTTCGCGGCTACGGCCTTGTATTTCCAGCTCCGATCTCCGACGCGACCTTCACCTCATGATTCCGTGGGTAGACTCGGTACCGATACCATGGACAATAGAAGCCCTGAAACTCGGCGGGATCAGAAATTATATCCCATCAGTAAACGCTCTTGTTCTGAAATGAACGACGGAGGACCGCACGCGCCTTTTGTTTAAATTCTTACCTCCGTGTAGGCACCAGGCTTGTTTTTTCTTCGAAACAAATGGCCAACGTATCGCAGAAGCCCACAATAAGGTAACCACCCTACTGTCCCAAAATGTTGTTCCCCTTTGTTTATTATTTTGGCAGAGGCTGTGATGGAAGGCCCAGATAAATGTGGGTGACATGATAGGCGCCTTGATCCTCACTTGTTCTCCTCGATGGACCTTCCTATCCAAGGCCTATTGGCACTGATTTCAGCGCCCTTCATCCCAGCTACTCCTTCTACGAAAGCGTTACTAACGGTTTTGACGATTTTATTCGCCTCCCGTCCGGCATCGGCTCCCCTCCAGAACAACACCGTAATACCTCCCGCCACATTCGATCTCCCAACCCCCATCTTGACTGCGCCTGCGATCGAGGTTAGTCCAGTTAATGCTTCTCCTTCTCCTTCTCTCCGAGTTCTAAAATGAAAGTAGACTTATGTTCTCTCGCCGCGCGAGGTCGTCGTCATCCCCTTCTTCGCAATCGTCTCTCTCCTGGCTGCCTTCATCTTATCGGTCATCACTTTTGTCTACTTTATCTTCCGTCGTCCCAATACTGGCAGCTCGTCTCCCGAAACCATTCCCAAATTTCACGAGCGTGGCGGCCTTGGGGGCGTCTCCGGCCCCCACCCATCCTCTAAGGCACCTCTGAAAGGTACCCCAAGACGATGGGCTGCTCTGGAATTCATCACCTCCGTTGTCAAATCTCTCACCAAACCTATTGCTGGTCCGTTGGGAAGGATTTCGACGAGAGGTTGGTGTGTTCTCGTGGGTGGGATGCGCACAGTGGCCCGTGGCGTGCTACGATGCACAGCCTCCGTGGCTGGGATTCTCCGATTCTGTGGACGACTCATTGCTTCCGGTGTGGGTACAGTTGGTTCCTGTTGCAAACGAGTGGCCTCCTCCCTCGATATCTGCTCAGCTTCCTTCATCTTCGTTGTCGGGGTCATCCGTACTAC
>RZIO01000011.1:279957-304020 GCA_004338095.1 Gloeostereum incarnatum
TCACATGCCAGAGAAAATAATTGCCACTGGCAATGGCCACCACAGACCTGACCAGTGACGGAACATTTTGAATACTACGTCGACCGATACACATTCACATGTACGCTCACTCTTGTCAAGCAGAGATGGCACCGAGATATTCAGAACAAGCTGAGCTACCAGGAGTCATTCAAGTTAGAATACCATAATTCAGTGTAAGAAGCCTTTCAAATAAGAAAATCATCCGAATTTTCATCTCACCCATACATCCGTAGCGCCGTCGCTCAGCCTTCTCGTGTACTTACGTGAGAGTGAAATACCGTCCTTGACGACCCCTCCGCGAAAACTAATATAAGAGTTTTCCCATCGTCAACGAAATGTATTCGCGCTCGGAACTCGTTCACGGCAGTTTGGTTTGAGCGACGAAGCCTTTAAATAACTCTGCCGCATGGGTTTTAGACATATTAGCATGGATCAGGAGACATGTGCTTGGTAATGCTAAGTAGGCCGGCCTCCCGACAGAGCCAAAAACTCTCAGCGTCTCCTGTTGCTCTTTTCTAGCCTTTATGGCCCTTTTCCATTCCAGATTCTAGCGACTTCTAGTTGAGAGTGTGGTCTCCAGGCCCCGCTTCCAACCCACTTATGAAACGCAAATCTACGGCTTCCTCAGCCTTCCTGCTTCCCTGTAGAGGTTCCCCGTTGCGAAATCTCGGACATCGCCCGTCATGTCTTGTGATTCGACGGTGTTCAATGCTCACGTCCACCTGACATATAAAAGCGTTTTATACAATATTGGACTTTGATCCATGGGCAGCTTAACATGCTACTGTCTAAACTCCTTCTAACGAATGGTCTCCTCGTCACCTTCACCGGTGAAGACACGCGTAACACGAGTTACACGCCCCCTGCTCGACGCGTCGACATTTTGATCGAAGGGGACCACATCGCGAACATCTCTAAAGCTAACACGATACTGGCTCAGGATGCAGAGGTCATTGACTGTACCAACAAGTGGATCGCTCCAGGCTTCGTCGATACGCATAGGTGTGTTTTCTGTCACAGACCCGATGTCCTTAGTTGTTTACTCTCCTCCGAAGACATGTGTGGATGTCCATCGTCCATGGTCAAGAAGATTGGACTCTGGCCGAGTAGTACGTGTGGTTTCCTGCATGGTGAAGCTCGGACATCTGATGCGATACAGTCTCGGGAAACTTACCTATACGACTGCAAACTATGTGGACGCGGAGGACGTGTACATCGGCGAACTTGCCGGATCATTGCAAGGTACGGGCATTATTTGTCGTTGCATTGCGTTGTCCTTAGCGTTATGCTTCCTCAGCTCTTCATGGAGGAACCACGACGGTAGTCGACCACTTCCACTGCGCCAACTCGGCTGAGCACATTGAAAAAGCCGTGCAAGCAGTGACGGAATCCGGGCTTCGAACCATGCTTTGCATTGGAAGACAAGTGCGCCAGTCTGTTTATCCAAAAGAAACCTAACTCAATTAATATCTAGTCACTAGCTACCAGCATCGATCCCCTCGAGTTCGGGAACGACGCAGAAGTCGCAGAAATGCAGATATCCGCCATTGAAACCCTAGCACGCAAAGACGGCGGAAAGCTAACGCCAGACGGTCGCGCCACTCTCGGACTAGCGTATGACGTCCTAGGGAGCGATCCTGCCGCGGACGCGCGTATCCTCGACCTCGCACGCTCCCTCAATGTCACCCCGATCACCGCTCATTTCGTCGGGGGAACGCAGGCTCCTCCATATGCTGGAGCGGCGAGGAGATGGTATGAAGCTGGACAGCTGAAGGACGATGTTGTGTTTTCGCACTGCTCTGAATTCTCTCACCCGGACAGCGATGATGAGCAATGGGAGTTCATCAAGGAGACGGGCGCGAGTATCTCGGTGACACCGGAGGATGAGCTGGGGATGGGGCACGGAGACCCCCTGGCATACGAAGCGCTCAGACGAGACGTCAAGGTCGGGCTGGGTATAGTGCGTATATTCCTCCGGAAGTTCTGTTTGGTCGCCGAGATGCTGACACTGGGTTGACCAGGACGCCAATTCGATCCTCAGTGCGGACATGTTCCCAGCTATGCACCAGATGCTACAATGGGAAAGAGGTCAGAAGGTTCAAATTTTTCCATAGGGCTATACTCATTATTCGAATACTGATAGGGCGCTTGCACTATCAATATGGCCATCAATCACCGCCGAAAGCCTTGAAGTACAACCCAGCCTCCAGCGCTTCTGTCTTCCGCCTCGCGACGCTCGGAGGGGCCGAAGCTGCTCACATAGAAGACAAGGTTGGGTCGATCGAAGAAGGCAAACTTGCTGACATCGTTCTTTATGATGCAAACTCGCTGAATCTCGCTGGGAGAGAGACCGAACCCTTCGCAGGGATTGTCATCCACGCGACTCCCGAGGATATTGACGCGGTCATTGTGAACGGGCAGTTTGTAAAGAAGGACGGCACCCTCTTGCCGATCAGCACAGCACAGGGCCAGTGGACTTGGGAGGATGTGGGAAGAGTGTTGAAGGAAAGGATCCGGGGGATTGATGAGAAGTTGAAAGGTATCGATGTGGAAGAGAGATATGCCTTGGTAGCGAAAGCCTTGCAGGTAAATTTTGCGTAAAGTGTAGTATGTGCATAGCACTCCCTTCGTATTCGGCCAGCAGTTACCGCTTGAGGGCGGCCTCCTCACGGAAGGCAAGGAACTGCCAATGGAATCAAGCCAAAATACCAACTGTTGCATGAGTCTATCTCTCGACAGCCAATTCCGGTCTCTGATCGTGAGCTCTCCTATGTAAAGTCGAAGGCGGGGTGGTGTGGTGTGGCCATTCCTGGTTGCAGAAAAACAGAAATTACAGTGCGCAAGGTTCGCATTGGTTCGCGACGGGAAAGGCGGAGAATGAAATAACATGTGTGGCCGAGATATAATCAAGTGAGGTGGACATTGTCGAAGTAGCAGGCAACGACCAGAAGGCTGAGGCGGCCCGCTTTGCCCGCCGTCTCTCAACTTTTACCCTCATCTTCAATACGGGACACCTCAGCTCAATTTATCGACGGGACTTTCTGCTATCGCTCAAGCGCTAGAGGTGCTCAAGGTGCTAATAGGTATTAATCCAGAGCGGTTTTCGCCACCAGTGATTCACGACACGACTAGATTTCATCTTCGAGGAAATCCAAGTACTTTTCAATTTAATGTACAGAGAAAATACAACCGCTAACGATACAGTCTTCAGTCTAATCATACACAAAACAACTCCGGACTCGGTTCTGACTTCAAAATCCACGTCGCGATCTTTTTTGTCTCTGGTCTTGGCGCCGGTGGGGAGCACTGCGGCGGGTTCCCAACATGATAGGTCCCGACCCATCCACAGAGCCTGAGCCCGATTCGCTAGAATCCTCATTTACGCTTGGCTCTCTCGCGCGGTGTTTGTTTTTGTTGTGACTCCGAGTACGGTGCCCTCTTATTCCTGATTCCGAACCCCCAACTTCCGGCTCCTCTTGCACAGGAGCAGTGGAAATGGGAGTGGAAATGCGGGCTTTGGGTTGCCTGCGCACACTATTCATCGCATCATCGAATAATGTGCGACTCGTACGTCGACGCCCTTCCTCTCCGGGAATCGGTGGTGATGGCGTCTCCTCTTTCTGAGGGGCAGGCTCTGATTCCGATTTGGTCTCTTCCTGAGAGGCAGGCCCTGCTTCCGCTTCTTCCTGAGGAGGAGGTCCTGATTTGGTCTCCTGGAAGGGGAGGTCTCCTAAGTCTTCATCATTTTCAATCTCAGACCAATCCAACCTGTAGCCACGGATCGCTATTAGCTTACAATCCACTAGGGAAGAGGATTGGTGTAAATACCCTATAGGCTTGAATCTGCTGAGCGGAGAGCTGGACGTGCTTTCGTATGATACAGCGACCGCGGAGACGGCGGAGGCCTCGAGATCCTCTGCCTTCTCTGCCGTCGCTGCATCATCTGGTTGGGTGACATCCCCGGGGGTTGACGAGTCAGAGCTCGCTGATGCCGTCGACTGGTCCTTGGAAGATGGGGACGGACTGAATACGCTGTCGGTATCCACCCCTGCTACCTCAGTACTGGTTTGCTCTTTGGGCAAATCGTCGGTCGCCTCGTTGGAGATCTCAGTTTCAGCAGAGGCTGAGGGAGCCTCCACTGCGGAGTCTTCCACAACAAAGACGGAAGTAGATCGACCTGGTGAAGAAGATGTTAGAGCGAGAGGCAGCAGAGCTGGCTGAGCTGGAAGCCTACCTAAAGTATCGATGACGGACGTTTCAACAGGCTGAGCTTGATCCCTATCTTCGTTATCCTTAATCGCTGTTCCTATCCAAAGGTGAGAAATTAAACAACTTGACGTGTCAAAATGAAACTCACCTTGATGTGAAATCCCTTCCGCCACGAGAGTGGTGGTGGATACGGGTTTCTCCTCACTAGCAACAGATACAGGTTTCTCCTTGCTAGAGTCGACGGGACAGGGTACATGTTTCTCCTCGCTAGCTACCACAGGCTCTGCGGTGCTAGTCGAACCGTTCGACGTTGGAACTGGGACTGGGACGTTCTTGATCTTGATATCTATTCCGAACAGTCAGATCCTCCAGCCAACTTAGCACGCACGATCTGCTTACCTTGACGAGGCTCTAGCTGGGAATCCTTGGCGGGGACGATGGAGGCTTCGGGGACGAGTTCATTAACGGTAGAAGCGACAGCGACAGACTCTACGGAAAAGACAGTGGGGGTCTCATCGGAGGACTGACGAGCCGAAGCTGATTCCTTGATGGCAGTGACGATTGGGTTTCCTGATTCCACGATGAGAACCGAGGGGAGCGGAGGTTTGAAAACGATCTTACCTTGACGTGGCTCCTTCGCTGTTGCCGAGACTTCGGTGATCACAGAGATTGGCTGTACCAGGGACTCTACGGTTGATGTCTCCGCCGACAGCTTGACGGGTATGGCAACGGGGACAATCGAGGTCTCGGGGGCGGAAGGAAGAGCAGTGGCAGACTCCGTGGAGGAGACGGTGGGGGTCTCGACCAAGGGCTGGGACTGCGACGCAGGAGTTGGTGACCGGGATAACGAGGCGTTGGGCCTCGGAAGCGCGAACTCTACAGCAGGGATCGTGATTTCTGACTGACCCGAGGTGGCAGCGCAATCTGGTGACGATGAATCAGCTTTGGTATCATCAGAAGACATGGCTGCTGAACTCACCTATAGCCTTCAACACTTCCTGCGAAACTTGCGTGTAAGTGGCGACTGTGGAAGATGCGGCGAGGGTGGGCAATGGATCCGTTTGAATCCCCCGCGATGTATACGTCCGTCTGACCAGGGCCGAAGGTGTCGTCGACCTCGAAGACGACGCTGATTCTGTAGGAGTCGCCGACCGCGAACTGTCGTTATGGTTATCTTCCTTGGCTACGTGGGCGACTCTTTTCCTGGTCTTGCGCCGACTTTCTTGTCTGAAATCTTCCGGATTGATAACACCCATCTTGTTGAGACGATCTTGGAGCAACTCGTCGGATGTGCCAGGGGTGATAATGAACATAACCGTCAGAATCGAGATCATCACCAGGACGATCGTCAGGTTTGTTTCTGCGGAGAAGTCGATGTCGTAGCCAAATACGTCGAGGTACTGTGAGATTTCTTCTCAGATTCGAGAGGCGGCATGTGGCTGAACTTGTGAATAGGCGTACCTTGGGGATCGTGACGCTGGTAGGTAAACCATAGAACTTTTGTAACCATATGAACAGATGAGACCACAGAGAGGACGAGTTTCGAACGACGGGGACTGGAATGTTCTGACCGACTAGGTGGATGTTCTGAACCATTGCGTCAGATATGTGTGGCGAGGACAGTAAAGAAGTCGATATACCTCAAAGGCGAAGAAGAAAGGTGCATTGACGAGTTGATTCAAGAGGTGGGCTTGCTGACAGAGAGGTATGGGTCAGTTACGTGTGGCGCAGGTGGACGTCAAGCTCGGCTTACTTCGCTGACGGGAGGGACGATGGTGTTGACAATCGGAGACTTCCATGTTGATTCGGCAGGGGCAAAATGGTCCATGGCTTTCCAAAAGAATTTGAGGCCGAAGACGATGAGCTGGGTCTTGAGGGATGCGATGAAGCCCCCGCTTGTTTCAGCGGGTGGCTTTGGGACGTATTCGAATACGTCCGTGAAGAAGAGCATTGTCGGGGGGCAGTATCTGTGCTAGAGCTTCTTTGCTAGTGCTATGATGGTGGTGGTTACAGTGAAAGATATGGGGAGTTGTGTGGGAGCCTATTTAGGCGAGTCAATCCTCTTGTTCTCTTTTCGGCTTAGTGCCGGCTTGGCCCGCCTCCGTGGAAAACAATAGGCGCGTGGTCAAGCTGATTTTACTCTGGGTGTCCTTCTCTTTGGCCAGGTCAATTGTTTTCTCAACAGAAATCAAAGAGAGAACACAAAAAGATCTTCTGGGCGCAGAAGGTTGGTGATATGATACTAGGTCCGCCGACGTTCTTTCACCCGGCTCCTAACAGCTCCTCCGGGATTGATTTCGACTGTCAGCGAGATCGTATTCTATCGGACGGAAGTATGGACATGGTATCGATACTTGCTTTGTACAACTTGCAGTCAGGTCTAGTTACAATCTAATCAGACATTCTGTTTCAATCCCGCCGGCGGAGACGCCACGATTGAAGCCACGTTTACGGGAGTGATCATGAGTCAAGTCTGTCTTCCCACAGTCACCTGCCTTCTCTTGCCCTTCCACGGCCGACGAGTCGAGGTGACCAGGGCCATGAAAGACTGCTAACGCCTCAGAATCGCTCCTCTAGGCTGTTTAATATGCTGTATGTTCACACCGTGAGTGAATGTGACGTTTGTTGGTCCCCATATAGCTGGGAAACTGTAGACGATACTCCGCATGCAATTCCTTGTGGTCATGTTTTCTGTAAAGCGTGAGTTATCACTTCTATGTCTCAGTGTGAATGAAACCAGTCAGCTGCCATTGACGGGGACAGATGGGAATGATATCTACAATCTGTAGCTTCAGGACCAGAGACTGGCGGTCCCGGTATAGAACTCGTCCTTCTACACTGCAGCTTGCAGAAAGACAGGTTTTACTCGTCTGTGGTTGCTGTAGTGTAGAAGGAAATGTCAACCATTTAGACCGACCGGCCACCAGACTTTCATCTCACATTCTCTGACTCTTCTCTTCTCTAGATGTCTACTCCAGCTGGATTCCCCAGAGTCCGCAGGCTGCCCTTTGTGCAGGAAGCCATTTCTGCCTGATCGTGCCAAGAAGTTGCATTTGGCTCAGCGGGACAACTTGGATGAAGACAGAGAGATAACTATGCTCTTTGATCTCCTTCGTGCAGTTGACGGCGATGATGCCGACCTGGTGGAGGCTACGAACAAGGTCGAGGATTGGGTACGCGACAGAGTAGACACGGTGAGTAAACCCTTGCTGCTTCTGGTACGCTTTTCTCCTTACAGCTTGCAAAGAACGTTCCCTTACGCAAAACACGGGAAATCGTTGGCAAATTCATGCGGATGAAAACTGAGGCCAGCCAGGCGCGTCGGAGAATCCGTACGCTTGAAACCAACGTCCTTACGAAGGAACGGGAAGCTGCCGAGATTCATACTGTTTCTGCGGCAAAGGAAAAAAGCCTCATTGCGGAGGTCACCCAGCTACGAAGAACCGTGGGGGAACAAGGGCAAGAGCTCAACAATCTTCGCACCGACAGGGATATGTTCGCGACCTGGGTTCCTTCTGGGAAAGGGAAGGGAAAGATGAAGAACCCTCTACCACCACCTCCGGAGCCTGTGCCCTTGGAACGATTTCCGCCAGCCTTCCGAGATCATATACCCAGCCCGTACGTATCTTACTTCAAGCACAACGGCAACGATACATCACCATCACCATCACCTCCTCCTCCTCCTCCTCACGCTTGGCCTAGCGTAGTACCCACCACGGAGGAGCTGGATGAGTTTCATCAGCGAATAGAAAAAATGAGAACACCTTACCCTGAGAATGCTAAATACTATACCAAGCCTTCCGCTCCATATGCGAAGGCACTCGAAAAGTCACAGCGACAGGCGGATCCCCTATCCAAAAACGTATACGTGCCCGGCGCTGACGCTGCAAAGCGGGTAATCCCGCCCGTTCCAGCGCCCTCTTTGGTTTCAGATCAGTCTAGCAAAGGTCACCACAGCAAACGCCACCGCAAGAGTGCAAGATCACATCCGACCCCTGTAGACAGCACTCCAATGTCCGCAGAGGCCTTCGTGAGCGGATACGAAGAAGCTTTTGGGGAGGGGTACGCTGCAAAGGAGTTCGGCGCGCCCGGTGTTGCGGGTCCGTCGAGACTGCCTCCAGAGGGGTTTTTGATGTCTCCTTTGGCGGAGTCTATGCTAGGTCCTATAGAATCGTCTAACGGGTATTCCGTCAATGGGGCAGTCCCCAGACCCAACCCAGCTTCCTCTGCTCTGAGAGCAGCACCATCCCGCTCATCCCTCCGAAATCTCAATAACGTTAGGACTCATGATTCTGCCTCTGTTCGATTCCTTCCTCTACCTTCTCCAGTCCCTCGATACCCAAGAGCCACTCCTCATCGAGCTGAATCGCGAGGGTCTAGTGCCAGCTGGGGAACGTTGAGTAGCTCTGGTGGTTTACTGTCGGGGAACGTGTTGCGCTCGTTCAGCGCGGGTCCTGCCCCACCTTCCGAATCGCATCCCCAACCGCTTGTGAATGTCGATGCGGCCTTTATGCGACATGTCCCTGCGGAGCTTCGGCCACCGCTCATTGAACAGGATGATGACCAGCCTCTCCACAACCAGGAACTTTTGGCATCTCGACCTAGTATGCAAGAGGCCCCTACGGGACCTGATCCTTTTGCTACCAGCCGGTTACACGAACTTCTCTCTGATACTTCTACGACATTCTCGCCCTCCACGTATCACACCCCTCTCAGCTCTCCTCCTCCTCTCGCCGCCCAGCCGAACCCTTACCACCCACCGACTGTAACTTCCGCTCCTAGCTCTGCATTGAGCGTTCGACGACTCGGTCAACCCTATATAAGGAACGTGTCAGCTCCCATGAGCGCCCAACCTCCCCAGCCTCGTGCCTCCGCGCGTCACTCATCGGCACAATACACTTACGAGCAGGCTCCGTCGTTGTCGTCCGGTGGAAGTGGAAATGCCCTCGGTCTTGACCTTGATCAGCGCCCGGTGATTGTCGCTCCAACTCCTCGGATTCCTACACACCAGTTCCTCAGATCGTACAGCGGAGAGGCATATACCAGTCATAGTGCGTGAACATGAATGGTTGCTTCATATTGTTGTATTATCGGATTGCTTTCTTCCGTTCTCGTTTCCGTCCAATGTTTTCTTCCATTTGTTATCTAGTGTCAACCACCTGCATAGTTTCTGTTGTATTTGCGCCTCATCTTATGCATTATGTATCTCTAACGATTTTGTCCTCAGTAGACGAGTTTACGAGAAATTGTATTATTATTTCACGAGCTTCATCACCCAGTGTGGCGTCTGTCTTTCTGAATGACTTACTAGCTTTGTACGTCCGGCACTGTGGGAAATCTGAGGGGTATAAACGATGGATATATAAGGACCGAATCTTTTTGCGTCTCTTGCGACTTTGTTGATGGCAGGGAAGATCCATTCGTCGGCGGAGATAGACAGCGTTGGAGAGATTGAGACCATACGATATATGTCCTTGCAGATCAGCTCGTCGAGTGCAAGCGCGGCTCTGAAACCCATTGTTCGTCTTCTCGAAAAGCCTTCCCCGCGGTTACAAAGAGATTGGCAGCTTTAAGGCGGCAGCTCTCTCCCAACTTGTGTTAACAGGTGTTAACCGAAAAGGTATAAGTTTCTTCGCGAAGGTATAGCAGGTCAAGGTACCTAAGGTCGCATAGATTTTGCAATATGGATTACCATGAATATTACTGAATGTAAGAGTTGTTCCTCTGGCCATGCCGCCGTTCTACATACTGCAGAATTACAAAGCTGCTTCGCTGCTTCGGAAGTTGTGACTCGTGACGATGTAACCTTATGGAACCCACGTTGTGGCGCATCGAATTTACATGTTTGCCGCATCGGGTCCGTAAAGCAAACACTGAGAAGCCTACCATAAGTATACCATTCTATTAGCTATGCAACTGTGGTACTACAATATTAGTGTTTTCATGTCGTATCCGTAGAATATCTGCTCGTTTCAAGTTTGCTTCATCACAGAGGGATCGAAAGATAGAATCTTCCCGGTCAAATAGGTTGAGGACTGTATCGAACTCAGCGACGGCTCCTTGATCCATCACAATGACCCGATCGTAATACACTAGACCACATCAGCGTAAACAAGTAGTTGGTCTAACAAGACACGAACCTATGGTATTGAGTCGATGAGCAATACAAAGGAGCGTTGAGGTCGAGAATTCGGTCTGTATAGTATGTTGAAGTTTTGCATCAGTCTCTACGTCCACATTGCTCGTCGCCTCATCCTATTGCGTAAAATAGGGTTAGGCTTCTAACACAAGTCTTCGCAGAGTCAGATGTTTACCAGAATGATAATGCGGCTGTTTTTCACTAGAGCCCGACAAAGCGCAAGCAGTTGTTTTTCTCCGGCACTGTAGTTTGAGCCTGAAAGAGGAGCGTGGAATAAGGTCACCAGAGAGGTACGGAACGGAAAGTATTTACCTTCATCGCCAACCATTGCGTCCAAACTAAACTTAGCCTCAACAGCTGGGTCTACAGTACCTTCACTAGGAAATAACCAGGCCCTCTGTAGTGTCTTTATAATTTCCGCGTCAGTGCGTAACTTAAGAGGATCCCTGAAGTGCACGTAAGCTCAGCTTTAATTCGGAAATTTAGCCTAAACCTACAGGTTATCACGAAGAGTTCCCAGAAAGAGTGTGCTGTCTTGAGGAACCAAGGCAAGTCGCTGTCGCAGTGTACTCAGGCCGATATATCTTGTATCTACACCATCTATCTCAATACTCCCCCCATCAAGTTCCACAATTCTTACGAGATATGAGCAGTTCTCTCAAAATTGGAATGTCATCGAACGCTCACCTGAATAGAGCTTGAAGCAATGACGTCTTGCCTAGCCCTCGGTTCAGCAAAGTCAACACGCGCTATGTCGGGGCAGACGTACCTGCTCCAGTGCGCCCAACGACACCGACCTAAAATTAAATTTAGACAAGTGTTTATCAGAGCATACCCTGGCTTCGCCACCTTCTCTCCTGGTTTGACTTTGAAGCTGACACCCTGAAGGACGAGTGGAAGGCCGGGACGATATCTCAGGTTGACATCGATGAAACGAATCTCGCCATTAGTGGGCCACGATGGAGCTGGGTCATTCTTCGTTGTCGTGTCACCTTCCGGCGGCAGCTCCGAGTACACGAGGAGTCGCTCGACTGCGTTCATGTTTTGTTCGTTCTGGGCAAATTGACTGACCATTTCGGCTGCAAATAAGTGCGTATTAGCCGTAGAGAATAATCTAGTTAGCCTGGCCGCATACAAAAGACCTGCGTAACTGTGTAAACGATCAGTATGAGAATCACAAGGGGAATCTGTTCGTCTTACTGCTTAGGGTGTAAGTGAGCACCACACCGATTTTCGACGGTTCAACAGAGCTCCTGAATCCTGCAGCAAAGAGGCCGATCCCGAGAATCAATATGTTTCCAAAAAGGTCCAAGCGAACGGACAACCATCGTTGGCTGGAGATCGACACATAGTAAGCTCGATTTTGTAAGTCTAGGCCGTACTCTGCATCATGGATCGAATGTTCCTGGACGTTGCTTGTTTGTTCACTCGAATGACATGAAAAGAAGATATCGCACCTGTTCCTTGTACGCTCGAATAGTTGCCAGTCCAGTGAGAGTTTCTGAAAAAACCTTTTGAGGCGGTCAGCCCGCAGGAGTCACACAAGACGACATACCAGAATACGAGGCATAGAGGGTTGACCGCAGGAGAGAGTCAAGTCGCCTTATCTCTACTGACGAGCGTCGATAGTAGGACGACACGAAAGAGTAGAGCACTATCATCGGAGCAAATATGATGCCAAGATAGGGGAAAGTGTAGAAGACCAAGGCAACGGTACCGAGCACAGAGCTGAAAGTGCTGAGGAACTGGAAGAGAGTCATAGCAAGTTGATTGTCCAGAATTTCCAAATCCTTAGAGAGCCGGGAAATGATGCGACCTAACGTCAATGTCACTACCGAGGACGCCGATGAAAAACACGCTTTACGCACCCAAAGGTGTCGTGTCAAAGAATGACACAGGAGATCTGAGAATATGCCTCAAAGCAGATCCGAAGATATTGTAGCTGCCGCGGAGACTTATAAGGCTGTGAAAAACATAAATGGAGGACCAGCAAGTCGTCTCATGGATATTTCACTTACGCGAAGGCCAAACTGACTAGGAACTGGAAGAGGGCCTGAGCAACACCTGCTATGGGTTCAGAAACCGTGTCGGGTATCAAGAGAGTAGTGATTATACCTAGCCCGGCATATACAGCCATGTAATCGCCCTGTCGGAACCCAGGAACACTCCTCGAAGTCCAAAACCCGAGGAATAAAGTGTTCCCGACTGATGCCGTCATTGACTCGGAGTACATGCGAAATAAGCAAAAGTTGGCTTACCTTGAGCGGCTTGCGCCATGGTCAGTAAGAAGAGGAACATCGGGATCATGAGCAATCCTCCTGAAAAATTAAGATATCTCTTGTAGGTGTCCCATGAGACGGAGCCTGTTTCTCGCTCTTCTTCCTGCATCAAATCCTTCTGTTTGTCGATGTTCACATGATCGAGGGGGTCTGAAATGATTTCCTCTATCTCACGTTTTTCCATGGGCATCTTCGGTATGATCCATACCGCCATACTCATCCATGAGGCGGGCGAATGACGCGTTACTTTGAATCAGATCCTGAAAATGCACTGTCAAGATAATCTCCCGGCGATTCAATGGATAAATACGTGCATCAGAGTGTCCCTCCCCAGCAATCTTTCCATTCTCGAGGAAATAGATGTAATCGAGCTTGTCGACCACATGCAATGCATGCGTCACAAGAACGCGAGTCTTTCCAGCAAGTGGACCACGGAGTAAGCAGTCTTCCAGTATAGCCTTCCCAACATATGCGTCGACGGCAGAAAGAGGGTCGTCAAGCAAAACCACGTCGGAGCGTGAGTAGACCGCTCGAGCCAAGGACACTCGCGCCTGAAAATAGTTAACGCCACCGTTGATGCTTATCGCATCACATCGATCATACCTTCTGGCCACCTAGAATTTCATATAAGACAAGATAGACAAGATCATGTTGCGTAACCCACCACTCAGATTAATTCCCTTCTCGCCGATTTCAGTGTTCTCTCCGTGAGGAAGCATCTCAAGATCATGTTCCAGACTACACGTTCTGACCGCTTCCCGGAATCTTCAGATAAGGGACATGAGCTCTGGATACTACGTAGATAAGCGGCGGTCGGAAGAGCTTGCCGTTCATCATCATCATCATCCTGGCCGAACACAATATTTGCTCGGACAGTGGCGTTCCTGATCCACGCCGTCTGTGGTACATATGCCACCGATCCTCCAAAGGTCACCTGCCAAGCATCCTTCAGAAGGCTGATCGGTCTACGAAGCCGGAGAAAACGAACTTGACCACTTGTACGACGCATCTCGCCGATAAGAGCCTGTAGGATCGAAGACTTTCCTGACCCTATGGAACCAACAATCCCCACGAAAGACCCTCTTTCAATTCTCAATTCGAGGCCTTTGAGCTCAAAAGGTTCTTCGGGAGTGGGAGGTTCGTCATGATCGGTCCCAGTCGTTGTAGGCAACGTTTCACCCTTCGATTTCGAGTGTTTCTTCTTGTGTCCTAATTCCGATTCTTCAAGCTTTCCAGCTGTCTCCCAGGTAAAATCGCCATATGCGTTGACAGCGAACTTGGCGTCGTAGTCTATAGCGTAGGGTTCGTCGAGTTCTTCTGCGAGAAGGAAACTCGATACTCGTCGCAAGGCAACTAAGACATCTGAAAGCATTCCCAGTACGAATGGGAGGAAGAGAAGAGGAGCGCGGATAATCTACGCTACCATTAATGAGCGGTAAATAACGATGGAAATCAGAACACACATTGAAGAGTTGGAGAGAGCTGAAAATGATAGCGACATTTAAATCATGTCCGCTCAATGCGTAAGTGATCTAAACGAACGATGAGCGATCAGACACACGGCGCTACATAAACAACACGAACGAAAGACAAAATCGAGCAGAGCACTGGGATGAACGTGATGACCCCTATGATTACGGACCGTGCCGACCTTCGAATGGGTTAGCTGGGAATACACTTTACCTTAGGTCAGGTATGTAGCTCACACATAGTTCCGGAGAGCACCGACTTCCTTCTTCCTTGTCTTGAGAATCTGACTCACATAGAAGTCTTCCCAAGAATAGAATTTGAGCAACCGGATGCCTTGGAGAACCTGTTCGGATTTGGCGTCAGGCAAGCAATATATGGATGGAATCTGGATCGCTCACCTCCGTGGTTAATCGAACCCGGCCGTCAGTAAACTTGACGCCCTTCTTGCGCTGCACAAACATGATCCTGACGAGGAATAATTGAATAGGGAAGCCGAGGAGCAAAACCTTGAGCAACAATTAGGCAGAGTGAAAAATATGTCCCCCGTACTAGTAGACTCACTCCCAAGCCCACCAAGGCGGAGTATCCAAGCTAAAAGGAATCTTAGCATAAGAATAATAAGGCAGTTCCATGAATACCGACATTGTCAATGAGTAGACCAATTCCGATCATGATCTGGATGGGTGCGATCCACAAACTAGATCGAAATGAGGTCAGCTAGCTTCAAAAAGGTGCTGATGCGCACATGTGAGCGTTGGCCGAGAACATGTCAAAGCGCGTGGCGTCCGCAGATATCATGGTGGTGATCTGTCCGACGCTGTGCTCCAGCCGTGCACGTCCAGAAAGACGCAAGGACTTCCGGAAGATGTTCCCGATGATCTATTGAAGGGTCGTCAGAAGAGTACATAACCAAAGGGGAAAACGTACTGAGGCTCGCATAGACAATCCGGTCGTCATTCCAACTGAAAGGGGCGCGTGAGCATAAATACGATAAATAAGCAGAAAACGTGCTGTTCATCGAATGATTCGTGAGCTATACCGGGATGGTCAAGGCGTAATTTATTTAATGCTATTGAGCACGTACTAAGCTTGCAACCTCTGGTATGGCGTTCGTGAGTGGGTTAGGTGCGAAAAGAGCAGAGAGTGAAAGACCTTGCATGACGAAAAGCGCGAACGCCAACCCAATTCCATATCCAATCCCCTGAGGTCTTGTCATCCCATCTCGCTGTTCTTCAGGGACACGGAAATATGCATAGCTCGCGGTGAGCCAATTCAGTAATACTCGGTTCAGTAGAGGGGTTGTCGTTCTCAAAGTATCTACGCAGGCTTAGATACGAAAAAGCGCCACAGCGAAAATCACTCACCAGCAATGAATTTTAAGACACCCGAAGTCCACCATGGGACAGCGAATGTCCGATGGAGAGCTCGAATAACTGAAGAATCGTACTTTGGTTCTTTGGTAGGTTCCGAGCTCCCTTTAGGAAGCTCCGAGAACGTTGGCTCGCGGAGAAAGTGTGGCCGCTGTTCTGGAGGACAGTGCGCGTAGAAATTAGTCTCCAATGCCTCAGTAAGAGTCGCAGTATGACGGCTCTTTGGTAGCTCCCAAAGGTCTGAACGGAACTAGCTTAACGACGAGTTTTACGGATACTGAAAACAGCGAGCGTACCATCCTTCTGCAGTGGTCTGGAATACCCTACATTGAGAAAGGGTGTAAACCAATGGAAAGCTATCTGAGAGAGTATTCTACCGCGGCGCTGTTAGCGCGTCTTCAGTTCAGGTACGTTTAGCACACTCACGAAACGTCGTGTTCAGGCAACACTCGTCCGGATCCAAAGGCAGGTGGGGCGGGCTTCGGTCTAAATGGGTTGTGCATTGCTCGTGAGAGTCGTAAAGCAAAAACGCTCCCGGTTTATATGTAGGAGACATTTTTAAACACTGTATGGCTGCGTCATCACTGGCAACCCTGCCGAGTGTTCTGGACCAATCGGCGCAATTTCATTGGTGGGCCGGAAACAAAATTGTGTCATCACGATTGAGTCATCGGCAGTGAAGCGAATTCGTACTCCAGTGGGTGCAGATGGGTGTACGGAGACCTGATGGTGGCGAAAGTAACGCCACATCCTCTGGCAAGGCGGCATACCGCATTTGTGATAAGTATTTGATTGGCAGTTGATTTGCTGATCGGGCATTGCTGGGTAAGATTAGATATTTTTGATCGAAATAAAAAACTCTAAGTTAGCTGGTGCAATGATTGAATAGAGACAATCTCGCTTGCAGAGGGGTTCGGAGAGGACTCTCGAATGAAGGGATCAGCGCTCAGCAATATTGAAGAGAAGGCCATTTCTGGCGGGTACAAGTCCCCCCTCACCGAAATAAGATAATTCTACAAGAAAGATGTGTGCATTGGATATGCGATAGAGGAAGCCCCGTCCACCGCCCCAAGGAGAGCTCGATTGAAAGCGAAGCCGCCACAATTGGAAACCACGCCCGCATGAAGTTGGGACATGAGCTGACATGAAGACAAGATAAGATATATATCACATGACTGTGCGAATAAAATACCAAATGAAGTCGATGTATGTCATAGGCGAAATTAACAACCCTTCCTTCAACTACCACCATGTCACTCGTATGTCTCAATAATCCCCACCTATGATATAAATGAAAGCTATCTTTTCTCTTAGATTCATGCCCTAGTAGCTCGAGGCTCTACAATTTTGGCCGAACATAAGGCTGGAAAACGTGATTTCTCCCAAGGTTTGTACGGTCTAAATTGTAATGAAAGAAAGATTATTCAAGGCTCATTTGATTACGTTCAGCCACCCAAACCATCCTTTCTAAGATCCCACCAAATAACAGGTATAACTTGTCTGAAGATCTTAGAGTCCTACTTGTGCTAAATCTGGAGCAGCAAATTGACCTATGTCTGGGAACAATATCTTTTCCATTACGTCTCTGAGGGAGGCTTCACCTACCTTGTCATGGCAGACGACTCTGCTGGTCGGTGAGCGTTAGAATTCTTCTAGGGTATCCCACGTGAATGTCCTAACGGCTGTCGCAGACGCATGCCATTCGCTTTCCTAGCCGAACTCCAAAGCAAGGTAACCTCCCCATAGCATATGCTCGCCGTCATTTCTTGCTGAAACATCCTGTCAGTTTGCCGAAGCTCCCTCGTCTTCGTCTTCATATGACACACCCGCCTACGGGCTCCAAGGAACCTTCGGGCCAACTATCGCCTCCTTGGTGCACACGTACAACACCGCACCGCCCGTAGATGAGGTCACACGCGCACAGACAGAGCTCAACCAGGTCAAAGACATCATGGTGCAGAATGTGGAGCAGATCCTCAGCCGTGGCGAGCGCATCGAGCTCCTCGTGGACAAGACGGACGTCATGGCCGGCCAAGCGACAGCTTTCAGGCGCGGTGCACGTAGTGTGAGGAGGCAGATGTGGTGGAGAAATACGAAGATTCTAGCTCTATCTTTCCTCGTCGCTTTGGTGCGTTTTCGGCTTTTCATCTCCGAGGGTATGGGTATGGCTTACGTCGAAGTAGGTTCTGCTGTGGATCATCCTCGCTCAGTTCTGTGGAGCCAGTCTAAGATGTGGGGCAAAGCATAGTCCGGAGCCTCCTGCTCCCACTTCCTCCTCTTAGTCGCTTCCGGTGACTGTGGTTCCTTGCATCTTAAAGTCCTTTTGGACATCATTTGTATATTAATATGCTGGCTTGCTATCGTTATAATATCTTTCATTTGGTTTCAGCTTCATCTGGTGACCCTCCCTCCATCTCACCCTCCATCATCGTTCATATCATATCTGCAAAACCTTCTCCAAATGTTCTACCTCATTGCAATGGAGCTACAGGCCAAATGCTACCGGGACGCCTCCGCATGCACCACTTCTGGTGCCTCGATCAGGGTAGCCTGGTACGCCACAACTAGCGCACCGCAATTTCCAAAAGTTAGAGTATATACACTGTACAGGGAGAGCGATGAGGAGGATTAGTATGTCTGAGAACCATAGCCCCGGTGCTAGTAACATACCTTGGCACGGCATTGGATATTCAGAAGTTCTAACATTCTGGGCTCGCTGAAGTCCGTCGTCTATCGGCGCTTACTAGCCCTCCACTCAACGTTCAATCATTGGACTACCGTCAGCTGCTGGTGAGCATTGAATCTGAGTGGCTATGTATTCTACTCAACGAAAGACATCTGCCTCTACTAGTTTCGGAAACAGCTATCGATGGCTTGTCAGACAGAGCTTCTGGTCTGGACAAGATAAACAGTACAAGCCGAGTCTTTTCTGCATAACCATCCAAGCAGTCATGATCCGGCCTATCTCTCAGTTCCTGTTCACGTTCGTTGTCCTCTCATCTTCCTTGGAAGACGCTGACGCGTCAATGATGACACCTCTCAGGCCCCATATCGTGGCGCCACAGGTCACAACCCACCCCCATCGATAGCGATCCTTTCTTGTTCCTCAGAATGGAATAGAGCACGGAAAAACTTCTATGCTGGAGCGGAATCAAAACCGCGGAGATTGCGCCAAAGATTAACTTGGTTACAGGTACATACGATTTAAAATGGTAAATGCAATAAAGTTACATGTATGTCGTGAGGATATTATATATGTACTGCCGAGTCCATAATACTACATCCAAGGTCGTAAGAAGTACATTTGTTTCAAGAATCCCGTGTAAGTAGGTGTGTAGGTAGTGTTCCATCAGAATGTTGGAAGTGGCACAAAGGACCATGTTCTTCGCGTCCGAAGAATCACGGACGAAGAAGAGGGGTGTCCAAGTAATAAACAAAAGGTACAAGATGACGTAGAAGGCCGGCGGACGACGGTGGAAAAAGCGGCGTCGAGCTCTCAAGTCGAGAGAGTCGGCGTATAAGACGAAGGAATGGAGCCAGCAGCAGCGAGGTTCTTCCCCTTGCTGCTACTACTACCGCCGTGAGGATAGTACCTCTGCTGGTGCTGGTGCATATACGAGGAGGAAAAAGACGAGGGCTTGCTCTCGTTCTCCAAGTCACGAACCCCGCTAGTACCAGACTGAACATCCACAGGAGTCGATCTCTGTTGAGTTGAAGCTCTGGAGAGCGGAGGTCGCTCAGGATAATACCTCTCCAGATCCCTATCTTTGTCTTTCGTCTCACTAGACCTCCGCTTCTTCTCGTCCTTGTTCACTCTTTCTAGTGATTTCTGCGCAGCCGTGCTCGCATGCGACACTGCATGACGCTGGGTAGTCGCTTGCGATGCCACCGCACTCGAGGAAGAGTATGAGCCTGAGACGTAATGCGAGCTGGAAGAACGAATGATGGGGTCACTGTACGTCTGGGTCAGAGGCGCGGGCTTCAGAGAGGAACCAGTCCGCGAAGAAGGTCGAGACTCAGAAGGGCTGCGCCGGCCATGATTGTGGATCGGCGTGGACGAGGACAAGGGAGGGGAGGTGTTATCATCGAGCAAGTCGCGTAACCTAGATTGCATCTGAATAGGATCATGTTCAGGTTGCACTGGTTCAGACCGCATACTTGATGACGGCCTCATGGGCGTATGATCTGTCTTGTGGAATGATCCCGAACGGCTTGGCCGATTCGACGGGGCAGTCAAGGACAGCATGCTCTGGGCCGGCACTGGGACGATGGGCGTTGTGGGTAGCGGTGGCGGCACCGGGGTCTCGCTCCCACTATCGCCTGAGCCGGGAGAAGAAAGGTACAGCTTTGCGCAGCTAGAATCGCAAGAGAAGGGACACCCTGCGCCATTACACCGGGACTTGATAGGAGAGAAGATGGCAGCGCCTGGATCTTCTGGCTCAAAACTCATTTCTTCACCCATGATGCTCGACATAGACATATTTCCTGGAGCAAGGCAAAGGGATATTTCAGGAAGAGGGGAGATGAGGAAGTCCCCACTCGGAGTCACGGTGGCGAAGGTCTGCAAGCTTGTTGATGATGATCTATCGTTAGAATCAGGGGAGGTATTGACGTTGGCTTGATAGTCTGCGTGGTATTTCTTCAGGTCGTCGGGACGTTGCATCATCGTAGTGAGCTGTAGTAAGGACACCGCAAGGTCAGCCAAGGGGAGGTTCTAGATAAAGGAACAAACTCACGAAACTGCAGGTCAAGAACGAGGTAGGCGGTCAGCACAAGTAGCGATGGAAGTCGAAGAGCTACAGCGTACCTCATAAGCCCGGTTGCGTACCGCTGAGCTTCAAGGTGCTGTTGACGGAGCGTCTTATTCTCCTCCTTCTCCATCCGTAATGTAGCATCCGTCTCGCACAACCTAGCACTCAAGGCATCTCTCTCCCGTATCAAGTCTGATGTCTCTCTCTCTTGTGACCGAAGTTTTGACTTTACCTCACACAGATAAGCGATCATCCTATGGCTGGCGCGTAAGTCAGGGAACTATAAGAGATGAAGGGTCAGGATCCAAGCTACCCAAAAGCAAAAGAGACAATACACGCACCATTTCCCGCGGTTGGGTGGACAAGAAAGTCTTACACTCGGCAATCAAGTCACGAAGCCGATGTTCGGTCGAGCCATTGTTCGCCACGGAGGCGATAGCAGCTTGCAATTTACTAGCGTCCTGCTTAGCCTTAGCGGCCTCGTCTGGAGAGGGGTCCACTTTCTCCAAGGCTCCTTTGTTATGAAGGACTTCGACATGGAGCCTAACATACGTCCTGAGCTGGATCTGACAGCGACAGAGAGGACAATTTGGGCGCTCTAGGTTGTCCAGGCATCTGCGAACAAAGGAAAAATAAGCGAGGGAGAGCTTATCGTGAGCCACGCTACGCACTCGTTGCAGAATACATGCCCACACTCTATAGAGCAGGGGCCCTTGCAGTCGTCACCGAAAGGATCCAGACATACGTCGCACGTTGAGCCGGCACCGATAGTCAACATAGAGGGACAGGGCGCTTGTTCCTGAAGGAAGGACGAGAAAGAATGAAAGGGAGATCCCTCGTAGCAAGAAGAAAAGAGGACCGGGATTTATGTCAGGATGGAAAGGCGTGCAGGACACAATGCAGTGGTCGGACACGTGCACAATCATGTCTGATGTCAATGCTTCCGGAAGAATCGTAGGCACACGAGGCACCGAACGGAAGATCCAGGGATCTGGGACCTTCAGTCTTCATAATCGAACCTTGTTTATGCCGGCTCTCAGCTGATGCCGGAGAGAAAGGAGATCGATAGGCGCGCCCATGACTGCGACAGTGGAGAGGAAAGTGGACACAAAGATACGTCCCTCTGAGATAAGGATCCTCGAGGCCGCCACTTGGGGATGGCACGCGCCACAGGGAACGGCGGGACCGTCGTTCGGACCACTCGATGGAAAACAGTACACACCAATCCAAGTCAATTCGCGTCGTCCATTATGGCAAAAGCGAACCACCTAAATGGAGGCTCGGAGATTCGGAACGGCTCGAGAAAACCCTCATGTGAGGTCCATGGACAGGATGCCGGTGCCAGAGACCTTCTGCCCCAATGTGAGCATTGTGAAGAGCCATGTTCAATGAAGGAGAGAGACGGTGCTGAGCGCATGCGTATACGATCGGATATAAGAACATAATTTTTTCTGGCCTTCACGGGCATCCTATGAAGTGGGGCGTCAGCATATGACGCTTTGGCGCCGAAGAATACTCACTGGAGGCCCAATATTGCAATCCTCTACCTCAGATGGCTATGCCAGGAGCTAATACGGGGGAGAATTGACCATACCAAACTTGAGCGTCAGGAAAGGTCGTAAAACAGGTTTTTAACCATTCTCCTTCTTGAGCGCTTAAGAGCTGGCAGGGCATAGGGTGGGGATTAGCGCCTTCTTTAACTCTGCAGATGAAACCTTGAGGCAAGAAAAGGTTCCCGGGAACGTTGAAATGAAGACTTCTAGCGTTCACCATAGCTGAATCAGAACTGAGTTGGCGGTATTACATAGAAAGTAAAAATTTTACATCACGCATTGAGAGCACGTGTGAAGCATGGACGCCTCACGTGGTAATAAATGGCCGCGACCAGACGCGACCAGGACGCGTTATCACACGTACTAAAACGACTTTAACAATTAAAAGCACGACTTCCTGACTTTCCATGGTCTCTGGGAATAGGCATAGATAGTCCCTGCGTCCACGCTGACAACTCTCGGAAACCGTCGCAATTGTATAAGCCAATCCTTATCGATGTTCCAACTTTTAAATAAGCACTTTGGGGGACGTCAGTAGGAAATGGGGTGAGCCTTGTATTGAAACACACCTTGCAGCTCTGCCGCCCGAAGCACAGAAGCCGCCATGCGAATGAAAATTTCCAGTGAGAGAATCGATGTCGTGGACCAGGGGTCCCGTTCATCGATGGAATGGATCATCGCACTGACATTCTCTGTTACCTCTCTCTCTCTCATTGTTCTAGACTCTAGTCTCTCGGATAGAAGAACGGGGGATTTAATTATGATAATGATGGCGATTGCGACAGACGATGGCGACTGGCGGACCAGTCGGCTTGCCTTGTTTTTGCAAATTGATTTATCTCTTGTGAGCAAACTCCGAGTCTGGTCTCCAACAGGAGTGGGGCTGAAAACCACTTGTTCAACGTTCATCAGGGACTCAGGGACCTAGAGACGTCGGGTGACAACCATACCGATCCTCGAGATAGGTTCGCGCCGACCCAGAACTGAGAGCCAGTGGATAACATCAGCCTCCGGGCTCTCCGATCCAAAAAGAGGAGATCACAGAAGTTCGGAGAGCTCGGAAGACCCTTGGAGATCTTATCCAAAGATTCCCAATGTAACCTTTCCAGTAATTTGAAGCAAACGAAGTAGGCATTTGTGGGTGATCTTCCCCATCAGAAACATGGATATCTTCCGTTCGAAGCGCGTTGGCAGTCTGACAAAGAAAGAGTTCAGAATCCGCATAGTGATGCATATATCAATGGACATTAATGGCCTCCATCCACATGCAGCGTTGGCCCTGGAGTAGCATAGAAGGACGGAAATGAGAGTGTACCGAGTTGGGGATAGTGTTAGATTAGAAAGAACGGTAGCGCGTGATGAAGCAGCAGGAGATGATGCTGAGAGTTTTTATTGTTCTTGTCACTGATTCTAGACGTGTCTAATTCCTGTGTGCCCGCTGAGAAGGTGTACCAAGGTGATATGACCCAAGGCAAAGTAGGCCGCGGCCCGCCACATACCGCCACATACCGTGCACTGTATGTACGTGTCACTTAGTCACGTGCATACTAATTACATACGCTTGGCCTTCCCACGCACCATAACCAGTTCCTCCACCTCTTTGCCAGCGCACCGGCTCCTTTTCCGTTTCTTTTCCAGGCCTTCACCTTTTTATAATGGTCAGCTCGTGCATTCTAATCCAAACTAATGATTTCTGAATTTCGGTTCTAGTCCGACTCTGATACACCAAAAACTGCGCTTGCGCGCACTTCTTCTGGTTCTGGCGTAGCTAAGCCTCCTGGTGCTCTTCGGTACGCTAAATGATATATATAAGACTGGTTCAATACTAAATGTGCTGGTTCAGGCGACGAGCCAACGGCTCACAGGTCGCGAAGCCCAATTCCACCCGCGCTGCTGGAGCAGGAGGGTCCTCAAACACCATGCTCAAGCTTTACACTGACGACTCTCTTGGCCTCCGTGTGTGCGTCTGACCCTTGATCCTGCAAATACCGTCAGACACTAACTCATGTATAGTGACCCATTCATCGTCCTCGTGCTCTCGTTATCCTTCATTGGTTCCATCTTCTTCCTGCACATCTCCGCCAAGGTCATCCGTGCTTTCTCAAAGTAAAGGAAGAGAGGGGATACTATTGGTTTTGCACGAATTGTGTTGCTTGTACTCTACAGGACATACTGCTCCGGAGGAGCTTCGGCTGTTTTTTCTATACTATCTCGCTCCTTTTTGCGCCTGGAAATGACGGAGCGACTTCGCACTGCAAGGGCGGATGTCAT
>RZIO01000011.1:304059-333677 GCA_004338095.1 Gloeostereum incarnatum
CAGCAACAGACATCCAAGCAGAATTATAATGGGCCTTGCATCTTATCAGGGCGTGTCACCGGTGATACCAAGCGCATCTATTAAGGCTACAGAAGATTCATAACAGGGACCTGCAACGTTGCAAACACGCATCTGTCTCTTCTAATTTCCCACACGAGATTGTAATACGGAAGCGTAACCACTCTCGTCACCTTCAGATATCTGGGTGCACGAGAGCAACGCGAGGACTAGGCCCTCTCAACACAATCACTGTGCTTTTCCCGAAGAAGATTGTTGTGGGTGTCAGGATTCAGAGGACCCTACTGATTTGAGTGTCAGTCCACAGGAATTTTACGGGACGAGGAAACAGAGACTTGTCCTTCCATGTATATGTTCTTGTGGTAAACTCGAATACAATGCGGCGTCCAGGAAATTCAGATCTATTGGTCGTTTCCCTGGAGTACAATCATGCCCTCATTAAAACCTCTATCGTCATCTGGCTGGAGCAAGCTGCAAGGGGCTAGCTTAACATACCTTCCATACACCCTGCCTAGCATGCAAACAGGTACCAATGAGTCACCGCCAGTGTTTTTGCCACCGGCCGGCGTAAGCGTGAAAGAGTCCCAAAATGGTCTCTCCCTCTTTCCACCAGCAAGAGACGCCCTACGGCGGACGAGGACTATTTTCCTCGCACCTCATTGCGACCAACACGCTCCTCTACATCTGCCCCTCGCCATACGCATCGGTCATTTTCCGAACATTTCGCAAACAGGTGTGCGCCCGCTGTTACGCCTATGCGTTCGACGCCACTCGAAATACTTGGAGCGTGAAGGTCGATGGGTGCGGGGTGTGGTTCTGCTCGGAAGAGTGTCGCCGTGCTTGGGAGGGAGAGACGCAGGTAGCGGGGTTGTTGGGGGTAAATGTGGCTTTGGATAAAATTGCTCAACGCATGAAGGGTTCTCCAGGGAAGGATTCGATACTACAGCGCCGTGCAGAAGATATCACCACAGATCTCATCAACCAAGAGTGGAAGCGCGCGGAAGAAGAAGAATCTCGCAGTGACATGAAGCACCTCGGAGACGTTGAACCGCTGTCGGAAATAGAGTTCGATATCGCCCGATTCGTTCTATCCGGTCTCGTTCGTCGATCTATCGAGGGCACGTCTTCTTGGGAAGAACTTCTACAGCTCCAGGACAACGAACTAGAACACATCAAGAACCATCCATACGTGCTCGATTCTCAGCTACGCATATACAGTTTTCTCAGACACGCTTCGCCGAAGGAACTCCGCCCATACCTGGAAAAGTCAGACTCTGTCCGAGCAATACTCGCAAGGGATCATGGAAACGCTTTCGGCCTGTTCGACATGTCTACGTCGGGAGATAGCGAGATGCTTGGATTCGGGATGTATGTCTCTGGATCGTACTTCAACCACGGTATGTTCGGCTCTAGTAGAACAGAATTCTCATGTCTGACGGTTCCCCGAGATTGCTCCCCGAACGTGCGCAAGCAACGCGTTGGAAGAGCCATGCATTTTTACACGACCAGAGAAGTCCAACCTGACGAAGAGCTCTGTGTCAGCTATCTCGACGTGAAGGACGACGTGAATAGTCGGAAGGAACAGCTCAGGAAGAGTTGGTATTTTGAATGCGTGTGCAAAAGGTGTGACAAGGAGGACACGCAGTTGACAATGTCATGTTCTTCCTAGGTTTATGTAAGCGGTACGGTCAGAACTGCAGGATGTTGATACTATGGAATATGTATTGCATACAGAAAAATGGCCTGGCGATGCGTTATGCGGTACGCTAGAGGACCTGTCAATGTTCTCAATATTTCGAGAAGAATCTAAAGAACTTCTAACCCTACTATTCGCTTCAACTCTCCTGCTGGCAGGCTTGCTCGATGGGTCACAGGAAGAAACCCCTCGTTGTCCCAACGTGGACTCAACGTTGCCTTTCAGTGGCGCTTGATCGCATGATTGAGAGACAATAACGTTGTTATCTTAGGGCAAAGCGGCGGGCGGCAATCTTTTTCTCAGCCACGGCATGGCCTTGAACCAACCCAGTCATATTCCCCAAGCCCAAGGCGCAAAGGTCCAGGTAGACCACAGTCATGGTCTATAAGAGGGATGTGGCCGCAAGGGAATCGTCATTGCTACTGAAGCGCCCAAGTACTTACCCACACTCATCGCAAAACTCGACACCATGGCGTCGATTTGAGCGGGAGAACCGATGTTTGCACATTCTGGAACATCAGGTGAACTCGGGAGAGACCGTAAACGTCTTGCTCCGCGCATACGCGCGTAAGCCTTCGCTACATCCTATGTCTTGTCCAGTCCCTCGCGTTCGTCCTCGGGATCGCTGATACATACGGATGCGAGATCATGAGACTGGGTGTGGCCGGGCCACATGTCTTTCCTTCTATCATATAAGAACTGGATGAGCAGTGGGAATACGGCGACATCTACTGCAATGTTGTTCCTCTTCGCTGTCCTCATTCTACCCCTCGTAAACGCGGGATCCATCGATCGACACGCTATCGTCTCCCGCTACAATCCCAGTCGCAATGCACCCAGCGAAACCACGCCTATGCAGGTCGGCAACGGCAACTTCGCCCTTTGGAGCCGACGTAACCGGTATGCAGACCTTTCCTCCATTCGCTATAATGTCTTCCTGGGGATGGAAGAACGATAGTCTTCCTGAGGGAAAGACCATGGAAGATGTGGAATACTACCATGGCGCGAGCTATGACTATCACGGGAGGATGATGGAGTACGATTTCGGTGGAGGGCCTCTTATCGAGCAGTGGCTGACGGAGAATCCTAATCGCATGGACCTAGGGGGGATCGGGTTATTCTAAGGATACAAGCACTGGTGGGATGGTGGACGTCACGGAGAGCGATCTCACGGACGTGCATCAAGAGTTGGATCTTTGGACTGGAGTCATCACTAGCCAGTTCAAGATTGAGGGTGAAACTGTCGTCGTACTGCCGCCGCTCAGGATATCGACAGCGTTGGTTTTACGGTAGAGTCAGAGTTGTGGAGGGAAAATAAGCTAGGCATATTCCTAGACTTCCCGTGGAATGATGGCAAGACGTGGTTTAGAGCGCCTTTTGTCGAGGTTTACAACCAATCAACGACGGAGCTGACTGTTGTCCAGGGAGGGGCTACTATCCTCCACAATACTGACGGTGCAGTCGTCCTGACTTCCATCGCCAGCAATGATTTCTCGATTGAGAGAGATTCACCCTCGACACACCGCTACACTATCCTGCCCACAGATGGTTCATCGAAGTTCACGTTCTCCGCAACGTTTAGCCAGGAGAGCATAGTCCCTGGAGTCCTGGCGTCTTCTGCCATGCAGTCATCGGAGACGGAATGGGCCAAGTACTGGAACGACAGCGGGTTCGTTGACGTCTTTACGGGCTCAACTGACCCTCGTGCAGATTTCAAAGAAGGATCATCCTGTCGAGATACCTCATGCGGGTAAATGCCGCAGGTGATGGGCTACCTCAAGAGGTGAGTCGCTCCTGTCCTTCCCTGTCTCCACGCCCTGATTCCTATCCCTAGTCCGGTCTTGTAAATATTGGTTGGATGAGTTTTCGCAGCAGCGTGTTCGACGAAGGAAGATTGACACTGACGGGTAAATTAATTCTTAGTACGGGTACGTTAACGAACCAGCAGCAGCTGAACACTCACCAAGACATGCATAAAGGAAATTCCATATGGAAATGTACTTCTGGCACTCCGCGCAATGGGCACTCTGGAAAAACTGATAAATCCTCTCCCGTTCAACCTCTGTCTACACCCAATTTCTCCCTTCCTCCCTCTTTAGGGCACAGAAACAACAGGGATGGTCTACAGGTGCACGATGGCCAAAGATGACCGATCCCTCCGGTCGTTCCACTCCTGGGGTGATCAATAATCTCCTTCTCTGGCAACAGCCCCATCTGCTAGTCTTTGCCGAATACGAGTATCGCTCCTTTCCCACCCGCGAGACACTCGAGAAATGGGCAGAGGTGGTGAGAGAAACCGCAAACTGGATGGCGGAATTCGCATGGTACAACGAGACGTCAGGCGTGTATGATCTCAGTCCACCGGTACATGTCGTGAGCGAGGATACAAATCCGAATATCACGTTAAATCCCGCGTTCGAGCTCGCGTATTGGAGGTGACTCGGGATAGCACATGAGTGGATGGAGAGAATGGGTGAAGAGGTTTCCACCCGTTGGATAGATGTGGAGAACAATTTGGCTCCGCTGCCAAAAGATGAAGAGACGTACAAGGTGTATGAAGGTTTGGACAGTTCGTTCTGGACGGACCCGAGCCATATCAACGATCACCCAGCGCTCGTTGGTTTGTGTGGGTGGCTACTTCCTACGGAAGGCGTGGACGTATCTATGGCACGGGCCACCACGGAAAAAGTGCGGACGTCATGGAATGTGACGAACTGCTGGGGGTGAGGCTTGCTCCTCATTGTCGGAAAGAACGAGTTCCTAATTCGAGTCGTGACAGATGGGACTTCCCTGTGCTTGCAATGGCATCGGCACGTCTGGGAGACCCGGAGAGGGCGATAGCCTGGTTGATGGACTCTCGATTCGCGTTTGACGACGTAGGAATGCCCACTGGAGGCGTCAAAGTGCCCACTCCATACTTTCCAGACCCCGGTAGTCTACTCTACACCGTACGTAGCCCTCATGGCCGCTGGATGGAACAGTCAGTCCGAGTCGTCTTCCGGATTTCCGAAGACGGGCTGGAACGTAACAGCGGAAGGGATGAATCGGGCATTATAGCTTTCAGTCTCCGGCGTTAGGAGAAGTTGGTTATATAAAAGCAAGCAATTGGTGAGATCGAACCAGAACGTGAAACTGGGAATCATAAGATAGGATACGATGGACCTAGATGGGCGCCTTTCGATTTGTAGCTGCGCACACACATTTCTCTGATAGCCGCTAGGTAGTGCAGAAATGAATTGAAAAATCGTCACGACGACGAATCCTCTAGAAAGAACGAGGTTGGGATGATTTGCGTCCCCTAAGAGCGAGCTGATGAGGGGAGAAGGTAAGGGGCAGTGGACGTTGTGTTATGTAGATGTTATGGAGTAAAGACTGATACCCAGGCTGCAATCAACATATACTCTCGACAATGTGGCCAGTCACCAATGTCACCCTGGCAGGGTGATTATTGCGAGCCGGTCTCCCAGCTGGACCAAGAGGCAATCGAATAGATGAGCAGATTACAGGGTGCATGTGTAGATGGTATACAGGAGCATCAGTGTCGCAGCCAGCAGAAGAGCCACCCAACCTAGTTCGAGCAGGTCAAGGATCAGTTCGCCGACGTCATCCAGCAGCCTCAGAAAGCTCAACGACAGTTTAATCGCGTCGAAGACAACCCAAAGAGAGCGTGTCAAGGGTCCGATCTCGGGTATATGCCTTGAGGCCTTCGGTAAACATGAATGTCCCACCCGTGTGATAATTGAAATGAGGACGCACCGTGACGTTGGTTGGCTCTTCGGTGCGACGAGTCCAAGCATTATAGATGGCGTCCGCCTAGGTGCGATGAGTTCAAAGAGAATACCTGTAACTTAAAGTAAAAGATACCTACATCAATATCCCCTTTTACTTTGGCGATCCAATCGTTCACGTCTCGTCTTAAACACGCTTCCTGTCGATTTCTCGCCAAAGCCATGCGCCGCAAAAGGTGAAGCTCCTTCATGTCGTTCGCAAAATCAGCCCCTCCGTCATGGTGGTCAACATGGAGTTTTCTTCACATCATCTACAGCAAATGCCGTCCTGCACAGAGGACATCGTGTATCAATGAGGTTGCTTGCACACCTGTTCGTGGTAAACTTCAAGTGCTTCGCGTGAATATGAAAAGGATAACTTACGATCGACAGAAGATGTGTCCGCATGGGATGAACGTGGGGTAGTTGGGAGCGTATGATTCCCAGCATACGTCGCATTTGCTGGAGGGGTGAAGGATGAGAGGCATCATTTGGGGAAAGATGGCATTCCCTGCTGTTATAAAAGGCATTGGAGGCATGCTTGATGGCCGGCGCCAGGCAGCAAAGCGAAGGAAACCTTGTCTTCCCTTGCGATCGTATAGTGTCTTCCAGGGTTATCCTTCCGCAGTTCAGAATGGCAGTTCTCGGTGGAATAGCCTGAGGGTAGTCTCTTTGTGCTAGTACTTGAACATCCGATGGATGGCGACCGGAATAACGTCCGAATAAGATGATGGAGACTTCTGCCCACGAGCCAAAGGTGACAGGAACGACGACGGAGGGTTCTAAGATTCTTAACTTGAAAGCAACTTGAAAGTGTGTATCTTGATCAAAATGCTGGTGCATGCTGACGCTGAAACTCGAGATTGAGCCTTGCTATCATCTCCAGAATGTACAAGACGTGTGAATGTTGTCTTTCAATTTAAGTTGCTCTGCGAGGGAAGATGGCAGGCCGGTTGCCGAGTCGCGGTTGTTGTGACCCACTGTGACCACGCCTCTCTAGTACTTAAATCTTTCTTGCTTGTACATATGCGCCGCTGTCCTGTTCGTTCACTGCGATGTATCTATGATGATGGTGCCAAGAATGGGGAAGTAGAGGTTGTTCCACTTTGCAAGCGCAGCCACTTGTGTCAGCGATGGCGAAGACTCAAGAGAAGGTACAAGATACAAGATATACTGGTGGAAGCTCTGTGATGATCGCGACGTACAATTTCGCGTTGAGATTCTTCATAGTGTTTAATCTGCTCGTTATGTGCGACGATACGGTTCCCTGGTCAAAAGGTGAAGCGAAATTTGTAATGTTTATGTCTTCCCATTAATAGCTACAGTTTGCAGTGATCTACCTGGTTTACGACGGTCTTTCCCACCTCGTGTATTTCGACCACCCAATCAATCGTTTCCGAAGGTAAATTTGCTGTCTGACAATGTCAACATTATAGATCAGATTCTCCAACTACGACGGACCCAACGACTACGGGACTCACGGGTGCGTCTCTAGCTACCTACAAGGATCTCTTCGCTCCAGCACCAGCCGCTCCTACTTTGGAATCCGTCCCGGCTGATCCTGGGTCCTTCAGGACGTCGACAGGTTTGGGAGGACCGCCCCGCTCGTCCTCTACGACAGGTGCTTGACGAAAGAGGCTGCTGTCGCGTGATTGTCCAGTTGATTGTGGGGCACGGAGACCTTTGGCTGTGAATTCAGAACGAGGGCGCTAGGCCTCCTGCTGCATGGGGGCGGGAAAACAGCGTACTTTGGGCTTCTTTCTTCACTGCTTTCGTGGATGCAGTACTGTCGTCGAATTTGTGAAGCATGTTGGGTAGTGGAACAGAGGTCAGTGTTGGGCTTTTTATACCTTCCCAGAAAAGCCTTGCGTAGCGGTGGAGAATAAGGAGTGGGATCATTTTCTTATGACGAAACTCTGACGCTACGCATGTCGTTTATGGAGGAGAAGGCTCAAGAATGACTTCGATTGATCTTGAAAATAATACTCTAGAGAGCCCCTGCCTGACTTGATCTTACACATTACAAATTTACAGGACGTGCAGTGGCCTAAGCCATGGACAGACCGTACCACATCAAGACTGCTCCGCTGATGGCCGCCACAAAAAGGAGACACGCTGATACGGAGCCCGCGTTTTCACGAGTGTAGGTTGCTTCTTGACTGTGCGTTTCACGCGTCACGTTCCCAGTTCGGCCCTTTGTTAGGATAGTGCATGTTCAGACGAAGAACTGGGAGGAAAGTAGAGGGAAGAATTCTCACGAAGTATCGGGTCTGTTCCGTTTTCATAGTCCACGTCCCTCCCAGCCAGCTGCCGCTTGTCGCGTCGTTCTGCGTTGAGTGGCTCGGGTTAGGAGTGGTCCAAGGCCGAGGGCGCAGCCGCCATGATCTAGGCAGTACTTACATCGCTGGTTATCTTCTGGAGATCCATTCTCGCGGGTTTCTGAATGCTATATGAGGTTCAACTCTGGGATGGAGATGAGGGTAGAAGGGAGAGATGGTTTTGATTCTTTGTCTTTGGCTAGCCTCGTGGCTGATGGACATCGTGAGAAGACAGAAAACGGGGCGGGGCTGTAGCTATTGTGTAGCTATGCTTCATCTAGAAAACAAAACGATGACATAGATTGAGATACATACAGGATACATACATTTAAGTTCAACACCATACTACTACCCACAGGACTAGAAAGATCCTCAGATGATACTGCATACACACAACATAGAGAGATACAGCAAAAGTTCAAGGCCAAACCAGATGCTTACGATCCTGGAGCCTAAGGTCTAAACGAGACAGCAGGCATTGTCGCAAACGGTCGAGCATAAGTCCAGAGATGGACGATGACGATGGCGAAAGTCACGGAGCATACAAGATAAACGGCCGCGACATAAGCACGTCCAGCAACGTCCAGAAGGCGTTCATGCACCTCGCTCCGTTGGGCGAAATGCCAAAATTCCGTTAGCCGGATGCGAATGCGTTCGGAGATGCTTAAATCGGGCGACGCGTTGTGTTCGTCATTCTGGCGGGATCGCGAGAAGACTGTCCAGGCTTTCCAGACGCTGGTATCCTGTTCGCTGAGGTCAGGGAGCAGAGTCACGAGAATATAATCAAAGAACGAACGGTGACATCGATCCCTGTTCTTGACGTTCTCTGCAGCCATTCGTCTACGTCCGTTGTCAAGGCGTCGAGTCCTGGAATCGGGGTCTCCTCGCCGTTACTCGATGCCGACATTTGCAGAAGCAACGCGGAGGATATCCTCCTCATTAGCCTTAGCTCTTCCTTCATCGCATCGCGCTCCTTATCGGCAGAACTTCTACCGCCGGATGTGCTGTCGATGGTGCGGCTGCGGAGACTCTTAGTGCGGGGTTGCTCGCGATGTTCTTTGACATGAATCTTCCGGATCTCATGTGGCTGGAAAGGTTGGAGACATGTTGGACACGACGATATGCCTTTATTCGTTAAACACCTGGAGATACGGCGGGGCTCAGAATTGCCTCCATGGATGTCAAGCACAGATCAACTCACGATCGGCAGTAAACATGTCCACATGGGATAGTGTGGCGGAGAGAGATCATTTTCAGAGTTGCCAGAGAAGCCATCAAAGCAGAGGCCGCACTCGCTAGAGGAGTGAATTATGAGGGTCATCGTAGGGTCAAAAGGAAGGGTGATTGAAGAGAAAGAATCAAGTGAGGATGACAGTTGCAAGTTAAGGTTGAACGTTGAACTTTGTTACGAATGGGGGAAGGATTCGTATCTCGATCGATTTCCACGTGGCGGGATGGGCAGTAGTGGATCCCAGGGCAGACAGACACGTTGTCTCTAGAGCTCTCAATTGGAGGCTGGAGTTGACTGTCAGAAGAAGTTATGAAAGAGTGAGTATTTCAGCTCTTTGCCTCCCGTGAGGAGGCCGCCCTCAAGCAGGAACTACTAACTGCTGGTCAAATATGTAGGAAGTGCCATGTTACATACATTTTTACACAAAATTTACCTGCAAGGCTTTCGCCACCAAAGCGTATCTCTCTTCCATATCGATACCTTTCAACTTCTCATCAATTCCCCGGATCCTCTCCCTCAACACTCTTCCCACATCCTCCCAAGTCCACTGACCCTGTGCTGTGCTGATAGGCAAAAGGGTGCCATCCTTCTTTACAAACTGCCCGTTCACAATGACCGCGTCAATATCCTCGGGAGTCGCGTGGATGACAATCCCTGCGAAGGGTTCGGTCTCTCTCCCAGCGAGATTCAGCGAGTTTGCATCATAGAGAACGATGTCAGCAAGTTTGCCTTCTTCGATCGACCCAACCTTGTCTTCTATGTGAGCAGCTTCGGCCCCTCCGAGCGTCGCGAGGCGGAAGACAGAAGCGCTGGAGGCTGGGTTGTACTTCAGGGCTTTCGGCGGTGATTGGTGCCCATATCGGTAGTGCAAGCGCCCTGTCATAAATCGGATGAGTAAAGCCCCATAGACAAATTTGAACTTTCTGACCTCTTTCCCACTGTAGCATCTGGTGCATAGCTGGAAACATGTCTGCGCTGAGGATCGAGCTGGCGTCCTAGTAGACTCATTGTCAACGACCAGACAGAACTTCCGGAGGAATACACGCACTATACCCAGCCCGACCTTAACGTCCCTTCTAAGCGCTTCGTATGCCAGGGGGTCTCCGTGCCCCATCCCCAGCTCATCCTCCGGTGTCACCGAGATACTCGCGCCCGTCTCCTTGATGAACTCCCATTGCTCATCATCGCTGTCCGGGTGAGAGAATTCCGAGCAGTGCGAAAACACAACATCGTCCTTCAGCTGTCCAGCTTCATACCATCTCCTCGCCGCTCCAGCATATGGAGGAGCCTGCGCTCCCCCGACGAAATGAGCGGTGATCGGGGTGACATTGAGGGAGCGTGCGAGATCGAGGATACGCGCGTCCGCGGCAGGATCGCTCCCTAGGACGTCATACGCTAGCCCGAGAGTAGCGCGGCCGTCTGGCGTTAGCTTTCCGCCGTCTTTGCGTGCTAGGGTTTCAATGGCGGATATTTGCATTTCTGCGATTTCTGTGTCGTTCCCGAACTCGAGGGGATCGATGCTGGTAGCTAGTGACTAGATATTAATTGAGTTAGGTTTCTTTTGGATAAACAGACTGGCGCACTTGTCTTCCAATGCAAAGCATGGTTCGAAGCCCGGATTCCGTCACTGCTTGCACGGCTTTGTCAATGTGTTCAGCCGAGTTGGCGCAGTGGAAGTGGTCGACTACCGTCGTGATTCCTCCATGAAGAGCTGAGGAAGCATAACACTAAGGGCAACGCAATGCAACGACAAACAATGCCCGTACCTTGCAATGATCCGGCAAGTTCGCCGATGTACAAGTCCTCCGCGTCCACATAGTTTGCAGTCGTATAGGTAAGTTTCCCGAGACTGTATCGCATCAGATGTCCGAGCTTCACCATGCAGGAAACCACACGTACTACTCGGCCAGAGTCCAATCTTCTTGACCATGGACGATGGACATCCACACATGTCTTCGGAGGAGAGTAAGCAACTGAGGACACCGGGTCTATGACAGAAAGCACACCTGTGTGTATCGACGAAGCCTGGAGCAATCCACTTGTTGGTACAGTCAATGACCTCTGCATCCTGAGCCAGTATCGTGTTAGCGTCAGAGATGTTCGCGATGTGCTCCCCTTCGATCAAGACGTCGACGCGTCGAGCAGGGGGTGTGTAACTCGTATTACGCGTATCTTCGCCGGCGAAGGTGACGAGGAGACCATTCGTTAGAAGGAGTTTAGACAGTAGCATGTTAAGCCGCCTGTGGATAAAATTACAATGTCATCGAAAAGACTCTTTTATATGTCAGGTAGATGTGATCATCGGACGTCGCGAAATCACAAGGCATGACGAAAGACGTGACGGACGACGTCCGAGATTTCGCAGTGGGAAACCTCTACAGGGAAGCAGGAAGCCGTAGATTTGCGTCCCAGAAGGCAGGGCCTAGTTACCACGCTCAACCAGAAGTTGCTAGAATCTGGAATCGAACAAGGCCAGAGACGGAGACGCTGAGAGCTTTTGGCTCTTTTTGGAGGCGTATTCAGCATTACCAAGCGCATGTCCCCTGAGATCCACATTATAACCGGCGCGGCAGAGTCTAAAAGGGCTTCATCGCTCAACCAGACTGTCATGCACCAGCGGGGCGGCTCTGCGTGGACGGGAAAGCTGTATGCTCTTAGCTAGCACTCCACGTTTTTGCGGAGATGTCATCCAAAACAGCATTTCACTCTCACGTACACGAGAAGACTAAGAGATGCAGCTACAGAAATATGAATTAAATCGAAAATTTTGCGTGATTTTCTACTTCAAAAGACTTCTTACGCTGAATAAATTATGCAATTCTCGAATGGCCCCTGGCAGTTGACCCTCTTCTTTTTCCGATTGCCTCGAGTAGTATCTCTGCTTGACAAGCATGACCGCACATGTCTGTGTCATCGAGGTAGTTCAATGTTCCGTCAGGTCTGTGGTACACTGGTGGCCAGCTAGTACTGCATTGCCAGGTGACTGGCAGTAGCAGATATTTTCTCTGGCACGTGAATCCGCAGGAATCCGCCCGCCATGCATTTGACTGAAACGGCCAGTCGAAACGGCTCTACATTCGCTACATTCAGCCTTATTTAGGCGGAAAACCCGAAGATACCACTCACAGTAGGTACATGATACATCCAGCTATTGCGCTTTTGAACCCTTTATGTTTAGCAGCGGGCCAGCGGCACGCGTCGCAAATACTCGCAGTCCAAAGAGAATAGATATAAGACAAGAGGCCATGGCCTCCGCACCAAGCGGGGAGATTCCTCTCCCACAAATGATACGACCCCGCTGAAAAGTCACTGTAGAACACTATACACAAGTGCCTTTCCGATACATCAGTCCTTCTGCAACTTGAGGGTAACGATCGGAGAGCTCACCACAGCGCCTCCCCATACCTCAAGTGGTCCAAGTACACCAGCCAGCTCACGAAGGACCACAGGGGTGGATAAGCGGCAATTTGACGGGTTTGTTGCTCGAATTCAAAGAAGACGGACGTGGCGTGCTCTAGCGGACCGAGGTGCAATACGTGTGAAAGTGTTTATGTCATCGCGCGGTCATGCGGCAAACGCGTCTGTCGGCCTTTCTTTCATATACTGTATACCACCACCACCACGAGTTCGACGCGTCGCTGTCCCCAATTCCACCGATTTATTTTCTATTGTCCACTGTACCCTGCTCTCTAACTGGTGCTTGACCCGATGTTAACCTCAACGAAAAGCATGTCTGAGGGGAATCTGAGTGGCGGAAAGCCTGGAAAGATGGCCGCAGTGACACGGCATGCTTCCGAAGTATTCTTTCAAAGTGCATTCTCTGGCCCTAAGAAATTGATCTTGATTTCCATAATTTGCTACGCTTAGTCTGGTCTTGAACGTTCATCTCATCAATCCCTTCGTACCACCATAGGAGAAGTCCGACACGGCACCGTCATGAAAGTCGAGGGCTCTTCCAATCAAAGGACGCAGGTGCGCAAGTTTTGATTGCTACGTCCCTTCCCTGAATCATGTCTTCCTTGATAGGTCTTGAAAATACGGGGTATTAACTTGGAGTCCTATCATGTTGTCCTAGAGGGTATCTGGCATGACCTGGAGGTCCGAAAAGGTTCGCTTACCGTTACTTCCCGGATTTATTGGCTCCAATACCGTGTTCTCCAAGGCTCCAGAGTTGCTTTGGTCGGAGACTTTGAACATTCGCTCGGCGATATACAGTGCATGCTGATTAAGAAGGATTCGAAGAACTTTCTGGTCCTAGAGCCGCATACGTTGGTTGCAATATTGGCTGTGATCCAAGCTTGCCATTGTCTTCGCAGATCTGTGCTCATGGCTTATCTCGAAACAGATTTCGATGAGATCGCTCTGTATACCTTACTCATCCTGTTACGATATGAGGGACGGGCATCGGCTGGTCTTGTATCTTACGGGAGTACTCACAAGACGTATCAAGTCAAGCTGGATCCCGCCCAGATCAATCGTCTGATGCTTAGCCGCAACAAAGTAGTTCAGGGCTTGCGCCAGTGGTGTATTCCGGACATGGAGGATGCATTTGGACGCCTCCCCCCTGCTATCAATGACTTCGGCAAATGTGACAGATGCTATGAGAGAAAGAGATGTGCAATGTATCGCAAGGTTCGCTAGCATCTCGCCTTCTCTCAGAAGTCTAATCTCTATTCACAGCTCGATAACGACTTCGATGACTTATCACCCGTCTCACAACAGCACCAGGATCTAACAAATCATCTAAGCCCCAATGCCGTTGATTTTCTGCGGAAGTGTCTTGCTCAACTCTGTCACGAATAAAAGGCGATGACACGAAGCGGCCAGTTTTGGTTGTCTCCAGGGAATGTCCGCGAGGCTGATGGAAAATGCCTGGCGAACATGACACTCAAATCTGGTTCAGTAATACCGAGGCATGACGAAGAAGGATTCCGAGTATCCTATACGTCGACCTTCGTCCGTTCCCTTGACGTGTACCTCTCTCTCGGTGACGTCCTTGCCGTAGGTGACTTGGTGACCGTATCTATAGAGCCAGACGTCATTCCTCAGGCACAGGGTGTAGTTATTTCGCTAGCAGCGAACTGGATCACCCTAGACGTCGATTGGGACCTTTCCGAGGATGCCCTTAAACGTCTAGAGCGAACGGCCGACCAGCCTTCTGGTGGTCTCTCTCTTGCAATATTTAGATTCGATACAGATACGAATCTTTTCGGTCGTAGCGTGCGGAGGAATCTTGAAGATTTCTTCTTGCCCGACGCCGGTAAATTCTCTCTTGAGGATTTGCGTCAGATCGACCTGGTAGCTAGTCAAGTTCCGCCCGCATTCTCCCCTCCTGGCAGTGCTATCTGCATCGAGCATGGGTTCTTTAAAGACGTTCACCGGCGAGCTATTGAGAGAGTGTTGACGGCCAAAGACTGTGCACTGATCTTGGGAGGACCGGGTACTGGGAAGACGTGGCTCATCAAAATTCTCATTCACAACTTATTGCGCGCTGGAAAAAGCGTTCTTCTTGCTACGCATATGCATCAGACGCTCGATGAAATCCTTCGTGACTTTACGACTCAAGGACTCAAGACTAAGGTCTGCATTAGAAGGACGGGCAATAAAGACAAAGTGCGCAATTCGTGCATTCTAGCTATGTCTACTGGGTGCTCAACTCCGTCTCACCTGGCTGGCTTCGCTGGCTACGGGATACACTGTATTAATCCTAGGTAAGAACGAAGCCAGAGAGGTGGGCCAGGCGTGAGCTCCCGGCTTCTAACGCATTCCCCAGGCCCATCACCAACTCCATCCATTCCTTCTATCTGAAGCTACCTCGCAACTAAAATGCGAGGAGGTGAACCTCTTTGGCTGCACCTTGCTCTCTGGAGAGACGTAAGCCCTCATCCTCACCAAGTACCTATCTACATCCAATGTTGACACCCGAAGTCATGCAGAAAATCGTTCATGGAGTCTAGAGAGGGCAAGAAGTTTGACTTCTGTATCATTGATGATGCCTTTGGGTGCAGCATACCGGAGTCGCTTGGACCGTTGCACTACGCGAACACGTGGATCTTATTCGGTGACGTTCGTCAGCTGCAGCCCTTCGTAAGAGAACTATTTGTGGCCTCCTTCTCCCCTGGTCTGATCTACCTGTGTCCAGGTTCGTAGCTCCAAGGCTCGGGAGGACGGGCTTGGACAATCCCTATTCGGCCTTCTGTTAGATGCTCACCCAGAACACGCTGTCGAGCTCAATGTGCAGTATCGCATGAACGAGGGGATAACGAAAGTACTGAGCAAGGTCTCCTACGGTGACTCCCTCCAATGCTCAGAGCCTATCGCTCGAAGGTGTCTATTTGTCGACGCGTTCAAATGCACGCGTCCCGGGTGTATCTCAAACCCTAATTGTTGGCATACGAAGGTTGTCGCTCCAGGGTATTTCTTGCTGTCTTTTCGGAGATGTGACCCTTTTGCTAATGTGATTCGGACCAGCCGTCAAGTGGTGTTCGTTGACACTGACCAGGTCCCGGTCCCGGCCCTCCGGGCACACTCCAAAGAGGGCGTCACGGTGAACAAGGTGGAGGCGTGGGTGGTAGACCAGGTTGTTCAAACCATCCTCGACAGTGACATCCCCGACAACAAAATTGTCGTTCTCGCACCTTATCGTCAGCAAGTTCGCTGTCTCGACAGAGCGCTATCGGGGAAGAATGTAGCCATTCGTACAATCGACACTGCCCAAAGTACACAAAGTCTTTGTACCGTCGTATCAATGGTCCACAATAGCAGGAAAGATGGGGTACGAAATGTACTTCTTATCAGGCTAGAGCTTTGCTAACATATAGTCTAGTTGAACGACTTCCTCACTGATCCGGGCAGATTGACCACTGCGTTCTCTCGGGCTTCTGGGATGTTAATTGTCGTTGGATCCCATCAAGCACTCACACACGGAGACTCTCCATTCGTAGGACTGTTTGAACCGGAGCAGATCGTTCTCGTCGACCAGTGCGTCATTGGCAGATCGCCAGAAAAGCGCAAATACGTCTACGAGAACCAGGGGGCTGTTCCAACACCAGTGAACTCACCTAGTAAGAAGGCGAGAGTACAATCTCAGGCGATGCTAGTAGTCCTACCGAGTCAGTCCGGACTATGAATTGATATGGCGTATGGTCTCTATCGGATACCGTGGACGCCGCAGGAGCAAGGAGAAGTCATGTCTTTTTTGATCTAGCTCAAGGTTCGAGCGGGAGTTGTGGACGGCGACCACTGCATGGACGCAACCATCTGCGGAATGCAACAAAGACGCCCTCCGGTGATCTTTTCGTATGCGAAGATGATATTATGGGTGTAGATAGTCAGTCCTTGTCTCGTCTTAACAACAAATTCAGTACTATAGACTCCCAAGATGATGCCATGTAAAGTATGACACATTGGCATTCCGGGTGGCATTCTTGAACTTCAAATAGGGTTGTCTGAGATAGTTATTGAGGTTGAGGTTGGTTTATCGCAGGAAGCAGGGCCTATGGTTGCTGCGGGAGATTTGGATACAACACCTCTTGTGTACGTGACGTTCTGCCGCCCCGTCGGACAATCTTTTAGATAGAATCCAGCCGAGAGGGAGATGAGTGTAACGATTGTAGCCATCAGTGCTTGTCAGGAAGACACCAGCTTGGGTACCTGCTTGAGGCGGCTAAGTATCATGGAACAACACTGCGACCGAAGTGATATTGATACATCAGAAATTTCTATTGGCCAAGGACGGCTCAGAACCTAACAGATTCGCCACATATGACATCCACCCAGACTCACTAAAATCACCAGTAAGAAAACAGTCAACACAGCTCACGAAACTACTCACTCAAAACCCGCGGAAGCCTCTGACCATCCCATACTCATATCCTGCGACCTAGTGAGAGGGTCATAAGACTCGTCATTGTTATGGACGTCCATATTCAACAGCTCCTCCAACGAAAGCTCATTCGGAAATGGCGGAAAAGGCTCTAAAAACGGGAGACCGGCACCGCCTTCTGTTTCTGAAACTGCAGTACTGGGTGCGTACGTCGTCGAAAACCCCATCGCAGGATTCATTTCCGCATGACTTCGTTTTCGTGAGCTGTCTACTGGAGGAGGAAGGTCTAGAGGGAATGATATGTTCTGCGCAGACGATAACTCTTGCATCAACTGCCTAAGCCTCAAATAAGTTCTATGCGTGACAACAACTACGTTTGGGGAGACGCTCACCACAAAGCCTCTCCACAAGTCCACCTACAATCCCAGTCAGAATATTACTACCACCGTACTTGAGCGAACATACCGTTTCCCAGATATCTCAAGATATATCAAGCATATATCAATGGCAGCGAGATCTCGGGATACGCCCGTGCTATTGTAACCCCCCGCCTTACGTGTCTTGAAAACGTTGATTACGAGAATAACACCACATATGAAAGCCGACGTCTACCCATTGCCATCAGTCCCCAATCCACGGGAAGAGAAGAAAAGGCGCTGACCATGGCGAGAGGACAGGGTGTCAGACCGCGTTTCATCGCTGCATCGAAAACATGACTACAGGCTCTAAGAGATCATGTGAGTGGAAGCGTAAACAGACGAGTAGCTGGCTCGTCTAAGTCACCTGGATGCATTTGCACACATGGCCAACGACACCTCTCCCTGAGAAGACAATCTCTGGATGAAAGGACGATGTATCTGCACGCGCATGGTGTAATAACAGCAATACAGAACAGTCGACTGGTAGAAAAAACTTTTCGTCTTCCCGATGGGGATCCCAACGCACTATAAGTATTACAGCCTCTCATCAGAAACGCACGGCCAGCCAGGAAGGAAGCATGAGTGCTTACGATGATCTGGAACAGAATCTGCCCAACTGTTCAAGGCCGAGTCCAGGCCGGATACCGTCCGCTGCTCCCAGTCGGGGCCAACAAGACCAAGAATGTGCTTGGATTTCTTGATAGAGTAGAGTGTTCGCAAGGCAAATCCCAGCACCTCTAGCAGCTTGTGTAACGAAATGACAAAGGAGGTTAAGGACGGTTTTCCTGGAGGCTGCTTGAACATCAGGTGAGGATTTTCAGAATCCATACTTTCATCGTCGCAGTCAATGGGGAGTTCCGCGTCGTAGCTGAAATAGTACATCAGGATATCGCTGCACGATAGAATTACATTGATTTGACGCACTCTTCTTCTCGTATGCCGGGGGCCCGCCCGGAAAAAGACGCAAGGAAGCGGTCCATGGAAACGAGCAGCCTTTCAGCCGTGGAATGAGAGACACCCAACAGAAGGAGAAATGACGACCGCCTACCAGAAACACCGCTTCTTCATTTCATCTCCCAGCGTCATCTTGTATCCTCTCGGCTTTCTTCGGTGTACGCCAAGCTCTTGACAATACCGCAATGCTAAGCTTATCACCGTCGACGCCGCGTAAGGAGTAGACGTCCCTTGTAGATATATGCACAAAATCTGATGTTGCTGTTCAGTAACAGGAAGAGTCTAGTGGGAATACAACTCACAACATAGCGCTGCAACTCGTACAAACTGGGAGAACTACGCGTAGTCATCCGAAAAGTCTGGATCTGATCAAACCAGATCCAACCAGCCGAAAGCTCAGACTGCCCATCCACAAACACACGAAGATCATTCGAAAATCTGGCGCCCAACGCACAAACGGCTAGCACAACTGCGCCAAAGGAATGATCCCGAAAGTGTAGTCCTTCCATGACAGACCGCCTAAATGTCGGTTCGTGAAGAGGCCCGAGCAAAAAGTTGATGTTGTCGAAATACAATGTGACGAGCGATGTCATGAGATCCGGAGGAGGGAACTGATAGGGTACAGCTGAGAGCGTGGCTGAAAGAGCTTCCCACTAGGAGTTTGATCGTGTTCAGAATGCTCGGGCAATATTGAAAAATAAGAAGGACTTGCGGGCTTTAGTCCCCAATTCAGACCGAGTGGAACGACGGACGATGCATTTTCTCCGACATAGTCATCTTTAGCCTTGGCAGCGTTCTTGACGAGCATAAAGCCGCTAGAGGGCCCGAAGAAGCGATCTTGCATTGTGGATATCTCCAGTTGCTTGAAATGCTCACTGAGAGTGATATGCTGGAAATCGTCAGTATCAGGAGAGTCGTCCGAGTCAGCCGAGGAAGTCGACGACGGGGCAGTTGAAGTGAGGCTTAGTTTAGGAAGGGTGGAAGAGTTCTTCATATCCGGTGATAAATGCAAGGAGGTCAGACATCGTAGTCATGAAGCAGTCCAGATAGTACTTTATCGGCGATTTTTTCCGTTCTCCTCAGCTTTCCTTCTAAGCGTTCGATACGTGAGGATTTCGGGCCCCGTTTCTTGTTGCAATGGCGAATAAGTAGGAGACAAGCGTCAGAGAACGAATGTCATCGCTCACTCGGATGGGTTGTTGATGAGTGCACGCCAACCGAGAGGCAATGCAGTATGTGCATACATTATTGGGCATGCTGGAGCTGTCACCTTGATAGATATCAGAAGGATGGGACCCGTAGGAGCTTATGGAGATCCCCAGTACATTTCACTGAGGAACATCCTTAACAAACTAAGGTACTTATAGCCTATAAGACTCACCTTTTCTCCTTCTACATGTATCACAAGCATTCTGGAGCCTGCGCTTCTTGAATCGTATTCCAGCAGCTTCGTCGGAGGACATCGTGATTAATGGCAGAAGGGAAGTTCCATTACCCCTAATTATAAATCTGGGCTCATCATAAGTGTACGCGTCCGATCGGCCGACTATCATGAGTCGTGTCACGTACACCTACATTCGTAAGCAAATCCAAATATCCGAGTGTCGGCCCAATGTCGGAGAATGTCGGCCGTGACAATATTTTTGTTGTCTTATCATCACTCTGATGTTATTATCCATCCCGTTCTCGCATATTTCAGCTTAAGAGTGTCCATAACTATTGCGCAATGAAAATTGGTCACTATTATACTGTACTTATATGAAGGCTCGAATGGAGCCTTGGTTCGTTCAGGCACTACTCCCTGTACGTCCGACACTTCGTATGGGGATCTTGAGCATCTACAATACTAATTTATATCGCTGCTAGAACCGAACACGCATCTTGATTCCACCTGGAAAGAGAGCAAGAACTTTGACATCCTTGAACTTCCTCCTTTCCACCATATCCTGGACCTCACCCAGCTGCACGACTTTAGGATCGACACCGAGGCTAATCGAGCGTAGACGGGGACAACAGCTTTTGTCCGTCAAGGCTCGGACGATGGGCAAGGTTATAGGACAAGTATCGTCATCTTCCTCGCCTCCAATGTACAACTCTTCCAAGTGGCTGAGCTCACGGAGGAGCTCCAGGACTTCGTATTCATCGGTAAACTTCGGCACCGTCATTGAGAGAGAGCGTAACGAGCAATCCGATGCGTGAATCAGATCCTTGAGGTCACAGATGACCCTCCCGTGGCCCTGGATCTTTACAGACTGCAGATTCGGTGTGTCAATTTCATACATCACGCGCTCCAACAAAACTGGAACGTCGCTCAGAATCATCCAGAGAGTGGTGAGACTGGGGAGAGAGAGACGACTGGATCCAGGTCGTGTCATAGCTCGATGCCATGGACTATCGCGGTCGCTGCACACTTTGAGTGTCTTCAGATTGTGACACCGCGCCAGAATCGGAAGCACCTCGTAGGGCGTAAGATATACTCTGTCGCTGGGGCCCAGATCCTCAAGCGTCAACGTTGTGAGCTGAGCGCAAGGCAGCGGGATGGAAAAGACGGTGCCTCTCTCGAAGGCCCTCAAGGTCACCTCGGTCAATCGGGGAGACCTCTCCACCCAGGTCAGACCTTTTTCCCAGCGGGGCTCTCTATCCCAAACTGCGTTGAAGGTCTCCAACACGGCCAGACTTTCTAGCAGAGGTGGTCCTGTCCTCGACAAGGCCAGCATCTCCGCGGAGCTCGGGCTCGTAACTTGCACATAGAGAGTCTTCCAGCGACTCGCATGTGAGGTCAGGACGTCAAAATCGAGTGGACCTTCTTCGTCATATCCACCGTCGAGGTGGAGTGCGGACCGCAACTGGCGATCGGCCCCTGGAGATTTGGCCATGGCCTCCAAAAAGTCGATGTAAGGATCCTTGCACCTGTCTTCGCGGGTCAAGGAGAAAAGCAGGATGTTAAGAGAAAGAGGATGCTTTCCAGAGCGGAGAAGCCACTCTCTGAACATCCTCGTCTTCGAGCCTGGATGGATTCGGACGTGGAATGTCGCCCAAAGCTCGCAGCTGTCTAATGCGACAGTTCTCCACAATCTGCAGACGTGCGACAGTCTCCTCTGAACGCCGGTCCCCACCATCGGACCATTGACGCACTCAGGCTTGGAGAGCTGCGCTTCGACGGAGAACAGGAAGAATTCACGGATGATCTCGACGGGGAGAGTGTTGATACGGGTAGATGGTGAGAATGCCATGGCGATGTTTTGGTTTGCTGCAGTAGTGTTGTGAGCGATGAAGGTCTTGTTAGGTCGATACTGATTGAAAGTGTCTTTCCTGCAGCCATATATATAACATCTTCAATACAATGGACTGCTTCTCGCCAACTTCGCAACGAGTTGAATTCATCGTTGCTAGACTCTAGCTCCATAGAGCTACAAGCTTCCTTCCTATCTTATCTGCCTCCTCTTGTTTTCGAATGCAGAATACAAAGATCAATATATCCGCATGAAAGGTGCCAAGGAAGTCCAGTCCAGAGAACAAGGTATGCCACATAAGGAGACGGCCAGACGATGTCTGAAGAAGCAGACACCCTTTATAGGTTTGTAGCTATTGTACTCATGAGATCAACCGGCCAACGATCACAGTGTGCCGCCGCTGCCGAAAGCAACGCATCGGGAGCTTTGACTTCTTCATCTTCATTCAACACATGTACAGCCTGAGTCCTCCCCCATCTTGTATGCGTGCTGAATACTAAATACGGATAGATACGTGGATCCTCGTGTGGGGATTTTCATTAAGGAACAACCCCTCCCATTGTCTTTACCCACTTCCTCTCCTCCGGCCCCAGGAACCCCGCTAACGCCTCCGTTGTCTCCCCCTCGCTGTTTGAGGAGATGGGGTATGAGCTTATGCGATGCTACTGCCGGCGGAGGAGGGGCAGAAGGAGCGAGCTGCACCACTCGTTTCCGTATAAACGCATTCGTCGGCGGTGGAGGCAACTTCATGTACGGCTCCACTTGGGATGCTGGCAGTGGCGGTAAGAGACGGGAAACCAACACCTTCATGAGCGTTCGGATGCGAAGGTATCGGTTGTAGTTTCCTATGGTCCCCCGCCCGAAAAGTCAGCAAGGAAGTTATTTCAGAGATGTCTGAATGGCGCACCTCGGACGAGTACCCCATGCAATTTGATAAACACATACGACATGCCAAAGAAGTTAATGAGTCCCGCTCTCTCTTGGGGGTATCCCAACAGCGTAACGGCTCTCCCGAACAGTCCAGATCCCCAGACAAAGGAAAGCCACAAGCCCAAACCAATACCACCACCGACAGCTTTATACTCGGCTTCTGATTCCTCTTCACCTGGAGTAGGTAGGTATCGGGCACTGAGTTGGGCGATAATGTATGCTGGGACGTGCGTGATGAGAGTTGGGAAGAAAAGCAGCGTCTGAAGGACATGCAAGGGAAGCTTCAGCACGGAGAGCTTAGATGAGGCCAGAGATGCATGTGCGAGTCCCGTGTGGTGTAGGAGAGAGAAGTATTTTGTTAAAGAGTGTTTCGCAGAGCGTGTTGATGGGTCAGAGGGCTTGAGGATATCCACCAGTCTGAGGAAGAGTGAGCATAATTCAGAGCCCTGTGAGGCTGGACCCACCGCTGATTAACGGCGACCCAGTTCTTCAAAGGTATCTCGGCAGGGAAAAGAATATCTCGAGCAGTACACGCCGCATAAAGCGTCTCCCTACGGAGTCGATAAGAGGCATAATCATGAAGCTAGCGTGGGGAGTACCAGTCAGGTGCATTGACAGTCATCTCAAACATTGCCCTCTCCACCTCCTCCATGACCTTCTTGACGACGTTCTTCGCGCGTTCATCATCTGTCTCCGCGCCGGCGTTTGTATCGGAGAGATATTCGTCGTAGGATGCCATCGAAATGGGGGGTCCGAACCTATAGAGAAGTGTTACTCAGCTTCCAGCAGGGGTGTTAGAAAAGAAGAAACGTACTGCACCCGGACCTAGGTAGTACAATTCTGTAGTTAGAACCAAATACTATACAATGAGACAGTGTCATCTAAAGCCTCATCCCAGAGGTCCGCACCAGGGTCCAGCCCAGGAACGGGGAAATCTTGGCGGGATATCTGAATCGTACGGGTTTCAACGCAACTTGCACTGGCAGAACACGACTATTGCCATTGCAGTGACAACGAGTTCAGATCTCGTAAGAAGGCAAAGGGTTCGAGATGGAACGTCTGGCACGTTGGAGGATAAACTCACCCTGGACTGAAACTGTCCCTTGTTGGTATACACAATCGCAACAGGGACAATGGCGACAGCCTTGCCTCCGAGCGCGTTCTGCTTCTTGTACTTGGTGTACTCGACGCCAGCCCAGGCGGCCCCACTCATGACTTGGACAATTCTAGGCTGGGTATAGGAGGTTCCTTCAGGAAACACGCCCACGACCTGATCTCGAGCTAATGCACGTGAAGTGGATGCGAAGAGTGCTTCCTTCTCCTCGTTGGAGGTGTTATTGGGGTTCCTCCTGACCGGGATAGCACCGGAGGACGCCATGATAGCGCCCATAAGAGGATTATTGAACATAGTGGACTTAGCCCAGAAAGATACGTGACGACCATGGGGTATGGTTATGGCTGAGAACTGCCCTTAGCAGTTACATGGTGTAAACAGCTCGTAAAGGCTTACACAGTGTAGCAATATCTATAATCTCATTATGATGTGTACATGCACTGAGGACCCAAGTTAGCGACAGCGCTATTTAGAGGGACGTAGAATTTTCTACACACATAATAATTGGACAATCCTTCGGCAGGTTGTCTTCTCCCTCAGTGTAAACCTCAGAGTAAAATCCGTTGACTGTCCACCGGGAAATAGTTCGTAGTACCCGGTAGACCAGCTTAAGTTCCATTTCTTTGCTGTACGGCAAGGTCCAAGAGGATTTTTGTATAGAAAAAAGGGAGTGTCGCAAAGAAGGTATTTGGACTTGAAGGTAACTAGGAAGGAAATGATGCGGCGTATCGTTGATTGGTGCTACCCGGATCCCATCGGTAATTTCCGGCACTTCCACTACTTACATATCTACAACATATCCATCGGACGCCTCCCACCATGAACACTACTCCTTGTAGCCATAATTTGCTTGACATTGCTGTACTTTATTCAACATGTGGAATTCTCCGAACGGCACCGGTTCAGCCTGATGCCAGCAGCATAGCAGCATGGTCGTCTCTTCTATCTGCTCATCATCTTGATATTTGACGGAACGACCTTCGAAAAAGAGGCCAAGTATGTATGTACTGAAGCGATCAGTACTGCTTGGAAGATCCGTGAGACGATGCTATAGTTGAAACTGATGGGGCTCCTAGCGGCGTGACGATGTCAACAGATGACGCCACATGGATACTTCTTCGTTTTCTTCTGTATCTTGGACCTTCGTTCCCAAACGTAGACATGTTATTATACTCTCGGAACAATAGACTCCCAAGAGACCACCGAGTTCCTGACATGTCGGCAATCTCCCATCAATAGACGCCCACAATCGAAGACAATTGGGGAACAAGGACTATACTCTAGTGTGCGACTCTCACTCTTCTCTCCTTCTTGTCTTCCTTCTACCACGTCTTCCCTTGTTCTCATCTTACGACCAGCACTGTTCCCTCTTGGGGGGTGTCCTTTCTTCGTTCTTATTATTCTTTAGACGCTGACGCTATGTCGAGGGTCTTCAAGCTGGCATTCTCCGTTCTGTTTTCCCTCCTTTTTCGCTGCTGTTCTGGTGCTTCAACCAGGAATATCACCATAGATGACACCGGCACCTCTTATATCTGGTACTCTGAAGGATGGGACATCACACCCATCCAGAATCCCTTCAACTATGGTGGATTTCACCATCTGTCAAGCTCAAAGTCAGCAACAGCGTCGTTTACCTTTACTGGTGGGTTGCGGACTCTGGTCCCCATGCTGTTTGTTTATATCTGAACTATCGCAGGAATTGCAGTATACATACTGTCTCCGAAATGGCCATACAATGTCGCTTCCCACGTCATTGTAGATTCCTTGCCGCATACTTCAAGTTACGTGGATCTCCGCGATTATTCGAGATCGTTTGACCCATCGGGTGGACCAGAGACAGTAAACACGAGTGCGGTATGGGGCGCGAGTGATCTGAAGAATATTCAGCACACGCTATGGATTCGCTTCGTTTCGAATGCAGATTTCATAGCGTTGGACGGAATAGTGTACATCCCTTATTCACTCTTTTCCATTTCTCCTTTTGACAACTTTTGTCAGGTACACCGTTCTGGAGGAAGAAGATGAAGATGACAGCGTCCCAGGAACAGAGTCTACCTCAACACCATTGCCCCAGCCGAAAGTGAACGCTTTAGCGATCGGCCTAGGGGTCGGAGTATCTGTAGCGGGATTGATTCTCTTTGCAGCCGCTCTTTTAATCTTCTGTCGCAGGCGGAAGCGTCAGCGAGTTCAAATGTATCAGGAAGCTCTAGCGTCTTCGGTAGATCCGTATGCTGGACTTCCTCTTGTACCACCACAACCGCCCGTGCCGAGCTTCGTACCAGATTCCCGTACAGTCTCGGTATATTCGGTCAACCCTTCCACCAGTGCCGGAAGTGCGAGCGTCATGTACAATCCATATACTGAGACGTCGTATCCTCATGTATGTGCACCTCTTCTTTTCTGATAACCTGTATATTCAATGGTCGTGGGTACCAGACCGTCCTCAGCTACGACACTCATCAACACCAGCAGACCAGCACGTTATCGTATCCCCGAGAGAAGGCAGAGTACGCTCCGGCCGTGGGACCATCAGTGGCGGACACTAGCTCTTCGAGCGCCACATCCATGATCTTCCGTCATGCCACCGAAGGAGACTCGGCTGTGGGTGGATATTCTCCGCCGCCATATTCTGGGAAAACCCTGAGAGGCGTCGCCAGTCAGTGAGGGTTCTCTTTACTGAGAAGCCGAAGTTCGCCTTCGTTCAACTTCGACTTCGAAAGACTTTTCCATTCATGAAGGTCTCGGACTACTTAGTTATGATGGCTTATTCATTGTATTTTACCACCGCCGCTCGTTTGTTTCTGTCGTCCTAATTTATTCATCCACGCTTGTACTTTGCATGCTTTCGTATCCCAGCTACACCTCGTCGCGTCGCGTCGCGTCATTTATCTTATCGCTTCATCGATAAGAACGAAGTCACGACCCCGAAATCCACCAATCGATATCCATCTACCAATCCGCGGCCCAGAGTTAGTAGATCTTCTGATTACCCCAGAACTCTTTATAACCGCAGCCTGCAGGAAGGAGGCTGCATTATTCAACTACCACCCCGACCACCACCCATTGATTCATCGTTGACATGGCCCCCAACCCTCAGTGCGCTGCGCTCGCCGCTGCTAAGGAGAGGACTGGTATGTCAACGCGTTTTTTAACTTACGGGACTACGGTGGCTCACGTCTGTCTTCAGGACTGTCATATGCTGCCATCGCCCAGAAGATCGGAAAGTCTGAGCAACACGTTATCGACGGTGAGCGCTTTGCCTCCGCTTAGTAGAGATCTCAGTCGCTGATCTCAGACGCCCTCAGTCTGCACTGGCGCTTCGAGGCCCACAGCTGCTGAGTTCACAGCTCTCGCCAACGCCCTCGGCATTACTCAACAGGTATGGCTGTCTAGGTGCATGTTCTTACAACTGATCGCTGATCCTACTTCTTTGCAGCTCCCCGCCGACAGCGTCCATGCTACCGCTTAATCGCAGCTTAAGTGTACATAAATGAAGTTCTGAAGTATTTGTTGTACGTTAGTCGAATGCTGATTGGAATTTGGAACTCGTTGTGTGAAGTCTTTGGTGGCGCAGCACTGTGAGCGACGATGCCGCATCGCATCCGCCTCCGTCGGGTAAGAACAGAATTAGAGCAGGTCTTAATTTGTGCCACCGGGCCGATCATGACCGGGAATATATCTTCTTCAAACCCCCACATCCTCTCTCGATGCCTCTCGGATTCCTCGCAGTGACGTCCGAACCTGGTTCTCTCGTATCAATCGAGGAATTCCAAGGCCAGTCAAACGTTCCTCTCTTCTCGATGCATGTCTGATCGACCCTATGCTTAGATTGGTACAACAACGAGCATGTCCCTCTCCGCCTAGACTATCTACCGTCTTTCCTCACCGGTGCAAGATATGAAGCATCAGATTCATTGATACCCTCATGGCTGGCCGTTTATGATATAGATGATTCCTCCACCTTTCAGCATGAGAGCTACACGCGCTTGCGTGCGAATCGCAGTCCCCGTGAGGCTGATCTTGTGAAGAGGCTGGAGATCTTGGATCGGCGGACATACGAGGCGCGCTGGGATTCGGGGGAGTCTTCTTCCACGTCTTCGTTCGAGTCGGGTAATCCGACAAAAGTGCTGATCACCCATGGGCTTGCCGGTGCCGATGCAGAGCAGTGGTTCCAGAAGACTATGTCTTCGTTGAGAGGCGCTGATGATGGGTGGGTTAGGACGAGAGTCTTTGAATGCATCGATAATTTGAAGACTGGTGTCGGCGTTCAGCCTGGGCCGGAGGCTCAAATCGTCCCTAGATATCTGATCGTCCATGGTGATTATCTATTCCCCGTCAGTCTTCTGCGACGTTCTGATGATGAGGTCTCCCAGAGCTCTTGAGAGAATCCTCGGCGCTTGCAAAACGCCTGGCCGAGTCTAGCATTATCGAGAAGAGGACCTGGAGCTTGTACCGGGCGTATCCTTCACTCGCACAGAAGAATAAGATTTAATGTCCCCCGCGTTCTGACGTACTTTCATAGGAAGAAATGTATCCTTGTATTGAAAGATTTCATGATTCTTATCTCCTCCGGCGCCATTCCCCGCCTTTATGTTCATTGATTCCGGATCGGAAGCCTCATCTAACACTGTGTTCTTCCGCTTAATGTGGCGTATCACTTGCGTAAACTGGCTGCCTACTCCCTTACTTGGCGTGAACCTGTCCTATGGTGCATTACCTGAACCAGTAGGATCCATTTCAAGAGACGGGGACCGTCGTCTGTCTCTGTGCTTGATCGACGATCGTCTTCTTGTCCATTCCTTCTGTCGCCAATCATGTCCATGTCAGGTGCTTCGCGCTCAATGCACGTTGCCATCCAAGGGGAACACACTTTGGCTATAGATAACTATCCGTGCTCAAAATAACGGTCGTACCTGAAGCTAAGTAGTCTATTTAATGTGGCGTTCGTGCTTTGTTACTACATTTACTGTCATTTGCGTAAACGGCCGCATGTCTGAAGAGCTCTCGACATGATTCTCTCTCGTCTTCGACTTCCTGGACTTCTTCGGCGACGGGTATCTTTGCACTCTTCACCTTTTCGGCCGATAGGTCTCCGCAAACGCCACCTCCAGTCTCAGAGTGCGGGCTGTGAAATATTTCACTTCTAGCCTGGCTAGAACCTCCCATCGCTCTGAATATGCGCGGGTTTTCCCAGCGTTTTCTCCGATCATAACGATGCTAGCACATAGCTAGAAGCTCTTATCTTTTGTTTTCATATTCCGGAATCCGAGAAACACGACTGCTGCGTGTTTCCTGTCTTATCTCCCAGGCAAGAAACGGTACGGGCGCATGTCTTCCCACTGTCGACCCATTCCATCGGCAGTAGGTATGTTACTTCCCTTTAAGCTCATCGTTCGGTACCTCTTCGGGAGAGAACCCACCTATACCCGAGGAGTACGTTGTGTATCTCTGTGATACTGGCACAAGCTGAACCTCGAGGAAGGGGCATGGCGAAGCTTCTATTCACCGAGGGAGTCTTCGTTCTTGGAAGGGGGTGATACTTCACAAAGGAGGCACGAGTTCACTGTGAAGGTCCTTATCTGGTGAACATGTTGCGATAAATCTCTCACACAGGTTGCTATTGGAAATGTAAAGGAGCAGAGGGCGTAGAGGCCACCTCGTGGCGCGCGATGGATCCTCCACTTCGATGAACGCGTTAAGGAAAGTTGCGCCACCGTGATCGGGGACGGGACGGCACTCCAGTCATTGGAGCCTGTGGGGAAGACAGTGAAGATCGGCCCGCGGAAGCAAATCGGGCGTACCGAGAAACGCAAGGAAGACTCGTGTAGGAGGTACGCTAGATGTGGCCGTCTTATCGTTCGCCTTCTTGGTGCAATATGGCGAAGATAAGGAGGCCACTTTGTAGTAGTCTAGATGTGCCCCCGCGGAAATTGAAGAGGTAATGGAAACGAAGTGGTGCTCTCATGAAGTAGTGGTTCCATGTGAACCCCTCGACGGATCCGATCCAAATCGAGTTGTTTGAGGTGGCGCAACCAGCGGGAGATGATCAGTGGCGCTAATTTTGATCGGAAAGTCGATCGCGAAACTTTGATCGTTGGTGTTGGATAGCCGGA
>RZIO01000011.1:343960-367662 GCA_004338095.1 Gloeostereum incarnatum
TGAAAAGACATGGTGGGCGTTTAGAACAGAGAAGAAGGCATCCCTTTTTGAGGGACAACGCACGAGCGGGGTTAGATCCCCCATTTGTTAACCCCAGCCCGGCACAACGGCGATCTCTGAATTATGTAACCTACATGCCACTTCTGATCGGCAAGCAACATTCATAACGACCATTCGCATCTTCGAAGAACTATCAGACCCCTAGAAGTCCTCGGGTCCAAGAGCCATCTCTCCGGTCTTCTCTGGTCCTGCCACCATTATCTCCAAATTATCTCCACAGAAATTTCTACTCTTCCACTTCAATCACCGTTTTCCGCCGTTGACATTCTTCGACAATTGAAAAGTAGGTGCCCGCATCAAAATTTATCACCCCAGCAACAATACCATGTTCTTTGTTATGGGACCCACATATGCCTTTCTTGTCTTCCTGTCAGGAAGCATCACGTTCTCTGGCACTGCAATCCATGAGTGCACTGCTTGACACTGCCGTCACCCAAATCATGGTGAAACTAATACACGCATACCTTGGAACGAAATCCCAATACTTGACGAGTATAACGTATGTTTTTGTCTTGACATGATTGCACCCCGTGAGACGCTCCATTCTCGGAAACGCGTCCAGTCATCATCTGTCCGACCGACACGTCTGCGAACTGTGGCGGAGGCGTCACGGACTCATACTGACCGGTCTAGTATGTTCCGTGGGCTCGAATGATCGTCTTCAATCGTTTCTCCTTTCTTTGGTACTCACGGTTTCTCCAATCCGCAAGCTTCGAGTCTAGCCGCAGGCACATCCAGATGTAACGAAGACCGACGAAACTGCCTAGGCTTGTCGAGCGGTTGAATCCATCCGCAATCCTGCTTCCTGCCTTATCTCGTCGTATCCCCCACCCTCCTGACCGAAGCCATCTAGGCCAGCAAACGTTTCAGTTTAATCGACCAGAGACGCCACATTACGATTACCCACTTCCGTTTTCGTTCTGGGTGTGGCGCTGCGAACAGATCTATTAGCCAGCAACCCTTCCGGATGGCCGGTCATACCTCGGTCTCATCCCGACAGGCATGCAGGCGAGTGGGAACGCTGAGCATGAAGTTGAAGCAGCCGCCACCCGACATCAGACTGAGGGGAGCGTGAGCTCATGGAACATACTTACTCACGCGAAAACCGCTCTCCCGAGGCCCGGGTCGGGATATACTGTAAGTATGCACTATACAGTACGGCCTCGAAGATTTCAATGGCCAGTCACGACCCTGATTCCCCGACTTCCAAAAAAACCCAGCCACTATCGTCTCCCTGCTCGCCGGGCGTCAGTCCAAATGTAGCAGGTATCCGGCCGTCAGGAAGGGGGTTGTCAGATAACGAAACCCGAGAATGGTGGGGTTGTTATCAACACAGTTTAATCCGCTACGAACCCGTCTGGCGCGCTTCATTTGTTAGAATAAGAATCGCTCATTGCCTTCTGCTTCCTTTTTGCACACACGGTTTCTCCAATCCGCGAGCTTCGTGCCAGGCCGCAGATGCGACCAAGACCGAGAACTAAGCTGCCTGGGCTCGTCGAACGGTTGCATCTATCCGGATGTGTCTGGTTACTCGATTCTGCTTCCTGCCATATATTACCATATGCTTTCTTCAGAGACTCTTTTGCGTCTCGCCCTCTGTTACGCGAACGTACGTTTCAGTCTACGTTCAGTCTATTTGGAACGCCACATCACCATTACTTACCCACTTTTCCGTTCTCGTTTGTTCTGCGTGGTTTTACCGATCCGGATCCGTCTGGTGCGCTCCGCTTGTCGGAGTGATTGTCGCAATTTTATACTCCCTTTGACATCGGGAGCTTGCGAAGGACACCACAGGAACATCCTGCAGGCTGTCAGGCCTGAGAAACGGTGAGCTAAACCATCTGGCTTGTTGAGCCATCTGAGTACTAATACTCCAGTATCTGAAGGGCTCTATGTCTCGCCTTCGCCCCTCTACGGTCCTGCGTTCGCAGATAGTTGATACGCGTAGAGTGCTTTGGGTCAATGCTCGTATACATAGGATGAACCGGGATTAAACATCTCCAAAAGTATACGGGGGACGTAATTCCGCCATCTGCGGCCCATTCTATATATGCACTAGAGAACGCCTCCCACGGGTGCTGCAGGACTCTTTCGTTAAGCCGCGGCGCAGCGAACCTGGTAAGTACTCTGTTATTGATATCAATGATTGTCTCCAATTGTGTATGCTATCTTGACCCTGATAGTTTCGGCAAGACAGGCTGCAGGCACTGTGAAGTATGCAGAGCTAACTTGTCTGGGCCCCGGCTTGTCGACTCTTCATTCTAGTCTCACTGTACATGGGTACTCCGCCCCGTATTGCATCCGTACTATCTGGAGCATCTCCACTTCATCGATATATCACATCTCTCTGAATCGACTCTCCTTCGGTCGTCTTTTGTAGCAAATTCAAGAGACTCTTTCCGAAGAAACAGAGTGCTTAAAGCTTCATTCTTCCTCGTAGGATACTAGGACGAGCTCGCTCGGGATTATGCGCTTCCGACGCAGAAGGCCCTTTATGTACATCGGCTGTTATTCTCTGGGCAGGGAGCGCTTCACGCTTTCTTGGAATGCTTAACTGTGGTAATCTGTCTGTGGCGCACTAGTGCCTTGGTGGAACCTCGGTCCGCTTACCTGAGGTGGCGTAATAGCCTATAATGCTTTGTTCCTTCCCTCGCGGGGGATGACAAGGGATGACTATAGCACCACGTTATCGATATGTTGTGTCGATAAGATCCTCTATTGGATAAGGCACATTCGTTCTTGTTCAACAATCGAAGAATTCATGCTGTCATTGTCGCCGACGGGGACCGCAAGGTTCAAGACTTGGAGAAGATCCCCCCGTAACTACGACGATACGTGATGTACTCAAACAGGCGCTGTGCGTCTTAACTTGCTGAGTCTATTACTATGCTCTAGGGCTCGTTGTGAAATCTTGATATCTTTGAACAGTGAACCCCGGAAGCTCCATAAGTATACTAAGGAGCTTTTAGCGACTGTCCTCGACCGATTCCGAGGGTCTCGGTCTGTGATCAGTGACCCGTTCACCCGAAAGCTACACTGTGAATTGACGCCCTGATGCGTTTCAATTCCGGTCCTCGGGCCTGACTCTTTCAAAGAAGATTCGTCTGACCCTTGGGTCAGTGTTTTGATCCATGTAAAGAAGCAGAGGTAACGAAGAACCGAGCACTGGAAAAGGGTCCGATAGAACTCGAGTACTTACTGAAGATGGTGAGTAGCATTCTTTCCCTGCTTCGCCGGCGGCGCCTATTCTTCAAGTACTGCCTTTGGTTCCACCTAGAACCTTTGTGGTGTTCACAGGTGCTTCTTCGACTCATGATGCAGCGCCTCGCAAGAATTACGTTCTGTGGGGGACTTTAGTACGTGAGGCGTTCCTCATCACATGGACAGTGCTGCTTCGAAGGGTTCACAGCAAGTTCTTCTAAAATCACACCACGTTTCTAATGACTATGTGATCAAGCATAGGTGTCTAGTGTACTCAACAATCTATGCGAAGTTTCACCGCTGGACGCTTATTCTCCTGCTTCACATCCTCCGAAAGAGCTCTTTTCTTCGACGGGGTAGCGTTCTCTTTACGCTCTTCTAAAACTCCCTTCCTTTCGACCTCGACCACCACAGCGTTGCTATCTGTTGCGGTGTTCGTGGAATGGGCTTTCTCAGGCACATCCTGTGGTGGCGGCGGCGCGGTGCTATCAACCTCTGGGAGAGCATCTATCGTCTCCTTCAGAATCCTAATAAACTTCTCATGGTCGATCGCATCCTCCTCAGTCTCCCGCATACTCTCATCTAAAAAGAAGCACCTCCTGAGCTTTCGCATGCAGTCCTTGAGGTCATGAAAATACGGAGAGAAGCTCTCCAACACGCGCGTCTCGAAGAGCTCTTTTGAAGTCATATCCTGAAGTTTCGTTGTCGCACTCTTCGTGGCTGGGTTCATCCAAGAAGCGAGCTTCTCCAGGATATTTTGGCAGTTTGGGGATTCTTGTCCGTTTGGGCCGTCTTGAATGATGCAGAGCCAGATGAGGGAGTAGAGGTCGTGGCGGAAATCTTCACAGCAAGATGCGGCTAGGTGGGGGTGAGTTCCCTGGGTTAAGGAGGGGGCGTACCATAGTATCTTTGGTTATGAAAAGAGATCGGCATAGTTGAAACTCAGAGACGAGGGGAAAGTGCGCAAACGAAGCGAAGAGAGATCTGACAGCGTAAGAGGAGAAAAAGAGTGGCGCACCTGCTGTTTTTGAGCGTGAAAAAGGGCGACGCCACACTTGATTTTCCTTTTTGAGCGACGCTTTGACCGAAAATTGCACTAATCATCACAAGTAGCCACTATTTCAGACCAAGCAGAGTCGTAACCTCGCGTGCCGAATGGGCACGCTTCAATGAATTGGGTGCGGGTACCACACGTATACTACACAGAGTCGTAGTTTAGCGTCTAAATCTACGCCACGTCGAAACGAGTTCGGCGTCGAAATCGTCCCGTGCCGCATCGGGTTCACCTGTCTGATGAACCTCACGCCACAGCATGGCCTGCGTAGGACCCTTGTAAATCCTTCCATGACAAAACGAAAAATGTACCTACTTGCAATTTGGCAGTCTCTCAGCTCGCTGACGCAACGGGTTAGCCGACGCCTCAACGCCACGGCCGCCTGGACTTTGTACAGCCTTAAAGTCCTGATCGGAAGACGGGTCAGACAGCGGGGTGAGCTGTTGGGAGAGATCAACTTACCAGATTCATATCTACACAATGTGGAGACATCGCCTGCCTCCCAGCGCGACGATGTGTAGTGCTGATCTTATCGGTATCAGCGTGGTCCATAGTATATGCATTCCCCTAGCGTGACAATCGTGGTTGCTGCCAAAGATACGCTGAGCGATAGAGAGTCAGGGAAAGAAGTAAACGAGAGAGGCGGAAAAAATGACTCACAACTTGAAGCCGCCGGTCCTTGTAAATCCTTCCAGAACATCAAGGGAGAACGTGGCTACTTACCATATCATAATGGTATCTTCCTGGCTCGTTGTCAACGTGCAGTGACGCCAGGGCCTCAGTACGACATGGATGCCTTAATGCCTCAACGCCACGTCAACATGGACGACCTAAATCCTTCAGGAAGACAGTCAGTTAGCGGCACAAGCTGTTGGGAAAGAATAACTTACCAGACATCCACCCCTTCACTATCCCAGCATTCAAGCACGTATCTCAAGTGCTGGGGGTTCTTGACGCGGCAAGCGATCCGTCAGTGAGCGAGCGCAGGTGCGTCGTTGCCGTCGTCCAAAGTCGGAGCCCATGAGCGGACATCGCAGGACTAGCGTGATGACTGCACAACACAGAAACGTCAGCGAAGGAGGTAAGGAAGATTAGATGAAGGAAGACTCACAAATCAAAGGCGTGTCAGAGAAATATCCAGGATTTAGAAGAGGATGCACACATAAAAATTGGCCAGCTCCGGACCCCCCGATCCCGTTTCCCGGATGGATTTCCATACATATATTGCCCATCAGAGGCAGCGGCGGGATGATCGTATGGAGGAGGGGAACAGTCCTGAGATAGACAGTCATCTGTGGTCTTGACAAGGGATTCGTCAGCAAGAACAATAACGGAAGAACAAGAAAACTCACAGAAAAGTCATGTCTACGACATACGCGCGTGACCATCCTCCAGCCAGATGTCATCACCCAACGACAGCACTGTCGTGCAGCATTTTCCGACTGCGCTCCACACGTCCTTGTGATCTATCCGCTCAGGGAAATGTTGACGAAAAAAAATATGAAAGAATCTCACGAACAAGCCGCATTAAGGATATGCCATTCGAGAGAACGAGGTGGAAGCAGCGACCTTCAAAAGGTATGAGGGCAGAGACGACGAGTCCGCACCCCGACCCCGTTTCCCGGACGAACTTCCATACATATATCGTTATCTGGGTCTGTGGTTGCGACGGCGAATGCATGGAAGGGAGGGGATAGCACTGACATAAACAGCCATGTACGATCATCCCAGACTAAAGATATTCGTGTCAGTACACTACACAAATGTTAGCAACGCATTCGGCTCACCTGCATAGCAGTCTATCGATCCCCTTGACACGTCCGTCACGTTTTCCGGACGAAGATACATATATACATTGTCATCTAAAGGGGGACATCAGCCAAAATGGAAAAAGAACGGCCGATATAAACATACCTTCATCACCGCATAGCACCCACCGTGTTTGAGGAATCCTTCGTCATAACGCGACGGTCACCACACCCAACTGAGATCACACACTCGCATCCATCACCCCGTTTTCCGGATGAAACCCTATAGCTACAAGTCCGATATGTCAGTAGGATGATGGTAGAAATTTAGGAGACTAACATGGCGTAAGCATTTTCTTTGTCGGAAGCCGCTCCCAAAGTCCAAGACATGGTGGAGCCAAACGCAACAGCGGGCGAGGCAACATCAACGTGCTTCGCCTGCGGCGAAGTCGTCACGCGTGCAAGGTGTCCCAGGCGCGAGGAAGAGATTAGGAAGAGCATGACTGACTAGCCCGCATGTCAGCTGGGGGGGTTCATGGATCAAAACATGTCGAGTGATAGGACCAGTCACCACTCACCTGAGAAAGACGTCACCTAACGGCGACGTCGACATCCGGGGACCATGCGACGACCCATTTCCCGGACGAAGATACATACCTATAAGTCTGATACGTTAGAATGATGATGGTGGCTGAAAGAGAGGAAAAACTGACAGGCGTTACATCATCTTGGTCGGCGGGTGGGATATGTTGGAGGGGAGTTGAATACAACGAAAGGTGAAGCACGTCTTCGCCTAGCGGCGAAGTCGTCAAGCGTTCATTAATCAACGCACCCCATACCAAGCACCTCTGCCACAATGGAATTGCTGGTGATGCCGTGGCCCGCAGGACGAGCATAAGCTGGAAGAACAAGTATCAGAAACATCCCAGCTATAGGGCGAGTCTTTACTCACCCTTACGGCGACGTCAACGAGAACGCATCCAAATCACAGCTATGTTTCCACGACCCTGTTTTCCGGAGACGATACAGATCTATAAGCCCGATGAGTTAGAAAGACGATAAAGGAGGAAGTGGAAGAGACCGACGTGGTGTACAAAAGCGAGCTGATTGTCGCGTGCTGGCTACGACGTCCACGACATCTGAGGAAAAGTTTAATGTGATTATCAGAGCTTGAATAAAAGAAGGAAAAGAAAGAGGCGTACCTTGAGACATTTCGCCTACGGCGAAGTACACGTCCAACTGGCCCCGCGGAGTGTCCCCCAATGGCCACGCCAAACGGCGTTGAGAGTAGTGCGACCCGCTCGCCGCAGAGACTAGAGCCTCAGCGAAGTTTGCATCCACAAACACAGAAGAGGTGTCTGGTAAGATGCCAAAGCGTTAGCATTCCGCGCCCGGGCTTATGGAGGGAAAACACGAACATTGTAGACAATTAAGCATAATAGCGGGCATATGAAAGCATTCGTGAGTAATTTGAGGTCGTAATGATGAAGTCGCGAGTCGAGGGGACGAAGAACTGGTGTTGCAGAAGGCGAGATGGTGGAAGAAGGCAAAAGGCCCGCGTTATTTAGCTTTGTCGTCACACCTTCTAAATCTGGCCATCACCTCCTACGATCAGTGGACAGTACAAATGGCTCTGACCCATGGTGACAATGTGGATGCTGAAGTAAAAGAGCATCAAAAGAGATGAGATAGGTGAGTGTCAGACTTCTTCTGTAGGACCATAATGACGGGAGGGAGTTGGGGGAACATCGCAGGCTCAGGAGGAAGACAACAGGTATTTATACCATTTTGCTGTCACCAGCATTCAAACTCAGCCTTGTATAGCTATATCCGTGAGTCCACGTAAATGACACTAGAAGCATAGTACCCGTCTGCCAAGCATGCCAGCAATGCAATACATGACACATAACTTTCACTTACCTCCAGGCAGCAGATTAACAGATTACTCTATATAGTCAACAGAAGATACATTGAGAGAGCATTGATTCAGTCTGCTAGAAAAAAAAAATCAAGTCAAGTACCATTTGCACACTTACACCAGCTGCAAAATGGCAGTGAAGTGACCTCGGAAGGAATGCTCGATGTCCCCAATGATTAGGACAGCGGATAATCCTTCCGGAATTACCTCACTGGATCACTCACAATATTATCACAGCACTGATTACGATAATCAAGAATATGACCCTTCTAACTGTACGTGTACAAGGAATTAGGCTAGGAGACACTAAAAGTTGCCAGAAAAAAAAGAAGTTCAGTTCAGCAACAGTTCAGACCAGTAATCCTAAAGTATACTTCAAAAGAGAGCAATAATCAGAGCAAATTCACAGAGATCCTCTACCACAAACCAAGTATCTAGGAAGCAGCCCTCCGAGGGAATTTGATGTGTTCCAAAAGAAGTATCAGACAGAAAGCAGGCTTCTGATGGGGCAGAATGGAAGGAAAGAGAGTCCGGGAGAGAGACGTAGGTTACAAAGGACGGGCACTGGGGCGCAAACTCGTTGAAGAGGAGGGCAATTGCACAACAAAGGAAACCTGTGCTATATAGAACTCTTTTCTTTTCTCGAGGATACGGGCGTCACGCGCCCGTCTAGGTGGAGACGTGCCCATCCGCGGTCCGTCCCGGGTGGTGGTGGTTCGAGATCAAGCCATGTCAAAGCTGTGTGGCGAAAAAAACACGTGCCACATGTTAAACTTGGACATACCCATCATCGCGGACGCGTCAATATACAACTCGAGTATTCTTTTGAGCTCTCCGGTATCCTCGTAACTACAGAAAATAAAACAAGATCAGGATTTCGGTCGAATTTCTGGACAAAATCGCGTGAAAATGACTCAAATCCCATTGGACCTGTTCTGTCCCGCGGAAACTCTGACATCATCTGCCGGCCAGCCTTGGCCATCTAGTTCGACCCCACAGATCCTCAAAGATCTTCAGGGACTCTGATAGTCGAGATTGATGCCCCAATGGCATGGAACTGGCGTCAGATGGACCAGTCACGCCGCTTGCTAAGTTGGTCATCTCCTCTCCTCTTTTACTACTGCAGTGCCCATGGGACGTCGATACATCAGAAAAGGAATACATACGACAAATACATAATCAGCTAACTATTACTGGTATGATCTATGTCCCCCGAATCCAGATGATTGTCTGTCCCCGATGCAAAACCTTGCAGGTGTTCAGCGAGGTCGACGGACTGTAACATTGCATCGGACGAATGAACGTGCGATCGCTTCTCAGATCCCTTCAAGAACGCAACTACATTGCCGGATTACTGTACTCCGGCCCCTTGGCATCATTGGATTGAAGTATCTACTGACCAAAATCAGCCAAAATCCGACCATCGGGCATTGACAGTAAGCTTACACCTATCTTCCGAAGAGAATTGCGTTAATCTCCGTCTGTCTGAAGTGTTTCGTTAGCGCCAAGCAAATCCCGCGCTTGCGCCCGGACCCACCAGATCGGTTCGCTCACCTTGCCGCTGAAACCCTCCCTCAAGCGTCCTTGTGCTCCTCGAGTACTTTCTACTCCCCTGCTCAGATTCAAGCCAAGCGTGGTTCACCGCTTCCCATGCTGAATTTAGTCTCAAGGACGATTTCCGACAGACTTTTTCTAATCATACCGCTGGATGCTTCAATTTTGTCTATTCGATCTCCTCCTTGTGGCGCTTCCTGCGGACACCGTTTACATTCGCAAGATTGGATATCCACTTGGCCGCTTCTCGAGTACCACACGTATATCATGTACGATATATTCGTCATGCCATATACCCGGTGGAACTCTCGGACTTGAAGATTCTTGAGAATAGCGCGCCACCAGCCTAAAGACATCTTCCATTGCTTCCAGTCTCCAATTCGTTCCCGTTTTCAGGGGTCTCGATCAACGGCGACCTCGCTTAGGTGTGGCATGTGATATGTGGATTATGTACTCGCTTGAAGCTTTCGCGGACACGTCGACGATTTGGAAGTATAAAGACGCTCATGTCTTTTCCTTCATTCAGCATCCTCACCCACTTCTCTCTTTCCCCCTTGGTCTCCCCTACTACTTCCTCTTCCCACTACCATCTCTCTACTTCTCGCTGTCGACGACGACGACGATTCTGGTGTTCATCCCACTACTTTCCTTTCTCTCTCCCCGCCTTCCCGAGCATTATCTTCCGAGGCATCCCCTCCCGTCCTGGCGATACTTATGGGTATCTCTCATTTATGCGCAGCACTTCCTGATTAGTCATCACTAATATCTCTTCTTCCTCAGAGAAATCCCAGAGCTCAACCGCCTGAATGACATGTGCATTCGTCTCGACGCGTCCAAGACGCGTCGCGATTGATCTCGGAGATAGGTCACGTTTTGGTGGCATACGCGATTAAAATCCCGGCCACGACCGACGGACTTGTGCTGGCACTTTGACTATGATATCGGTGAGTGAAGCTGAATGCTTCAGTCTACGTCTACTTATCTTTGAATACATAGAGTCGGGATTTTCTCCTCGTGCCCTTTAAATCCCCTCTGTGAAGGCTATGCTCGCGTTTGTGAAGCACTGAAGGATTTGGGAGGATGTAGCGTGATTGGGTTCATTCCTTGGACGGTGAGTTGGAAGTTTGAGTTATTCAATCTCTAATGACGTTTCCTTACTGTAGATTTCGGACGTTCGTCGACAGTGACCACTAGCCTCCTTCAAAATACCTGTTGTTTCTGTGAAGTACTGAAGTATTGGGAGGGCTCTATTTTAAGTGTGTTCAAGCTCTTCCTGGTACGTACGCATTTTTATCGAGTCTCTATTATTATCTGATTCTGTTTTCTGTTTTCTTCTAGTTCGGCGCTTATGCCGCGACCTTCAAGTCTTGTTGGACGGTACGTGGTCATTAGTACTGACCGTCACATCAAGCACGCGTAGTTCCAGAGGTCTTGATATCACCTCTGGAACTACGGCCTTGATTTGACGGCCAAATGGTTTTTGCCGTTGTCAACTCATGACGTGCGTTTTAGCAAGATACACCTCAATGATGCGCGACATATTATTTCCCTCGTCGTCTCCATTGACCGCCGCACATTCAACTATAATGGAATGCTTTCTGCAGACTTCAATACAATACAATACAACACAAGAGGTATGCACTTGTGTACTTTCTTTTCGTCTCCCGTCTGACACTTCTCTCCACACGCTACAGAGTAGTTGACACCAACATTCTCCCATCAAGCCATATCTTCCACAAGGGCAGAGGAATACTGGGAGGAGAATAGGGGATATTTTGGAGCGGCTGATTGTGCGCGCTTTATGATCTTCCATTCATCTTCCATGACTTACCCGATCTTCCAATAGCAGTAGCATAACCCCCAAGCCACGTCACAACAACCCTGGCCCATTCCCATTCCGCTCCATTGACGGTACGTGCTTGGGACTCAAAACTGATACGGCATCGTCGCTGACCGATCCATAACCCTCCGTTAGCCTCTCCGACACTCCGCCGCATTCCCTGGACTTTACCTTCCTCTCGAGATGGGAGATATCTCCCGCTATAGGCCAGACTCTCCGTACGACGACAAGTATGGATACGCGTCGGGCACCGGCGCCCATGGTTGGTGCGTTTAAGTCTTCCTCGTCTACTCACCCGGAGTCTGCTTACGAAGGAGAGTGCTAGAACGTCACCAATGCACTCTTGGCAACACAAATGAAGCTTGCTGCTATGTAGGAAGCCCTCCCGCAGATGGTTCATTGTCATTATTTACTCGGCTGACCGGACGTACTAAACCCTTCCGTGCAGGGTTCAGAGGCCAAAGGGACGAGAGATTGGGGAAAGGGTGATACATGTACTATTATGGAGTAGTTAGATAGACATATTCTTTGTTGTAAATAGAAGTACTGACCTACATAGTTGTGGTCAAATTTTGACGACGCTCCTAGCCATCCCACAGACACGCGCCGTGCAGGAGAAAGGTAGACAGACCAGTCAGTTTTTGTCACATTTCACTCCTTCCCGCTGAATGGTTTCTGTTTCTAACAAACCTATCCACAGAACTCTCGGTCCTCGGTAAGTAAGTACGCTTCACTCAGTCTCTTACGCGTCCTACATTCAGGCAAGTTGCCGCTTGTCCTTCTCGGATACTACCTCTAATGATCTTGCTAATCCTTCTATCGCATGTGCAGAAACAAGGTTAGTCCTCTCATCACTGTTACTCTTGAGTGTAATGTACAGGGAAGGTACCTTTGCGCGTATGTCTTGATCCTTGCACCGTACAGCTTTACCTCTGCGAGTCTATCCTTCGGTAAGAACGCCGTGCTCGTTCTTTGCTCCTAGGCCTGACACTAATTTCGTTTGATTAGCTACGTTCTCTTGAACGGCTATGGCGTACATACTTTCGAGGTCAGTACGAGTCTAGCCTCCTCACGTATGCCTTGTCTAACTTTGGCTCCTACATTGACGAGCTCTCCGCCCACGCATATCTATCGTTTTGGGGTAATCTCTCCATACCGGTGTCGACGAAGGTGTGTCGTTGTCCGCCTGATCCTGACGTGTTGCAGCTCACGGTCGTCCTTCGAGAATGGCTGGACTACGGACGCAATTCCAGTCGTGATATTGGGTAAAAGGATATCTAATACATCTGACAGGGATGTTAGCGGCGAAAAGAACGAGGACAGTTCGGACGTACCTGGTAAGTTACATAGCGCCATTTCCCTCGTCTACTAATGTTCCTCGGAGGTCATTGACGTAGTCGTTGTCGCTTCTAGCTTCCGAGCGGAACTATTGGGAAATGGAGATTCATTAGAATAGCAGTCGGTAGAAGGTCAGAAAAAAAGGAGAAGGTAAGGAGCGGCGGATGTGGGTGATCACAGAAGAAGAACGCCAGAAGGGAGGGCACACCCGGGTCGGGCAAGGGAGAGCGAGATAAGACGGGAGGAGCGCAGAAAGCTTGGTGTGTGTTTTTGCAGAGGAGGGGCGAGATAGCAGCGAGGACGGAACTCGGTGCTGAAAAGACGCATCCCTTTTTGAGGGACAACTCACGAGCGGGGTTAGATCCCCCATTTGTCAACCCCAGCCCGGCACAACGCCGATCTCTGAATGACGCAATCTCCATCACACGTCAGATGTCAAACAACTTTGATAGCAACCATTCGCACCTTCGAAGAACTATCAGACCCCTAGAAGTCCTCGGGTCCAAGAGCCATCTCTCTGGTCTTCTCTGGTCCTGCCAGCATTATCTTCAAATGATCTCTTCAGAAATTTCTACTCTTCCACTTCAGTCACCGTTTTCCGCCGTTGACATTCTTCGACAATTAAAAAGTAGGTGCCCCGCATCAAAATTTATCACCCCAGCAACAACACCATGTTCTTTGTTATGGGACCCACATATGCCTTTCTTGTCTTCCTGTCAGGAAGCATCACGTTCTCTGGCACTGCAATCCATGAGTGCACTGCTTGACACTGCTCACCCAAATCATGGTTGAAACTAATACACGCATACCTTGGAACGAAATCCCAATACTTGACGAGTATAACGTATGTTTTTGTCTTGACATGATTGCACCCCGTGAGACGCTCCATTCTCGGAAACGCGTCCAGTCATCATCTGTCCGACCGACACGTCTGCGAACTGTGGCGGGAGGCGTCACGGACTCATACTGACCGGTCTAGTATGTTCCGTGGGCTCGAATGATCGTCTTCAATCGTTTCTCCTTTCTTTGGTACTCACGGTTTCTCCAATCCGCGAGCTTCGAGTCTAGCCGCAGGCACATCCAGATGTAACGAAGACCGACGAAACTGCCTAGGCTTGTCGAGCGGTTGAATCCATCCGCAATTCCTGCTTCCTGCCTTATCTCGTCGTATCCCCCACCCTCCTGACCGAAGCCATCTAGGCCAGCAAACGTTTCAGTTTAATCGACCAGAGACGCCACATTACGATTACCCACTTCCGTTTTCGTTCTGGGTGTGGCGCTGCGAACAGATCTATTAGCCAGCAACCCTTCCGGATGGCCGGTCATACCTCGGTCTCATCCCGACAGGCATGCAGGCGAGTGGGAACGCTGAGCATGAAGTTGAAGCAGTCAGACTGAGGGAGCGTGAGCTCATGGAACATACTTACTCACGCGAAAACCGCTCTCCCGAGGCCCAGGGGTCGGGATATACTGTAAGTATGCTATCTTTCCCCGACTTCTAGCAGGTATCCGAAACCCCGAGAATCAACATACGAACCCGTCTGCGCGCTTCATTTGTTAGAATAAGAATCGCTCATTGCCTTCTGCTTCCTTTTTGCACCCACGGTTTCTCCAATCCGCGAGCTTCATGCAAGGGCGCAGATGCGACCAAGACCGAGAACTAAGCTGCCTGGCCTTGTCGAACGGTTGCATCCATCCGGATGTGTCTGGTTATTCAATTCTGCTTCCTGCCATATATTACCATATGCTAGAGACGCGTTTACGCGAACGTACGTTTCAGTCTAGGTCCAGTCTCCTTGGAACGCCACATCACCATTACTTACCCACTTTTCCGTTCTCGTTTGTTCTGCGTGGTTTTTACCGATCCGGATCCGTCTGGTGCGCTCCGCTTGTCGGAGTGATTGTCGCAATTTTATACTCCCTTTGACATCGGGAGCTTGCGAAGGACACCACAGGAACATCCTGCAGGCTGTCAGGCCTGAGAAACGGTGAGCTAAACCATCTGGTTTGTTGAGCTATCTGAGTACTAATACTCCAGTATCTGAAGGGCTCTATGTCTCGCCTTCGCCCCTCTACGGTCCTGCGTTCGCAGATAGTTGATACGCGTAGAGTGCTTTGGGTCAATGCTCGTATACATAGGATGAACCGGGATTAAACATCTCCAAAAGTATACGGGGGACGTAATTCCGCCATCTGCGGCCCATTCTATATATGCACTAGAGAACGCCTCCCACGGGTGCTGCAGGACTCTTTCGTTAAGCCGCGGCGCAGCGAACCTGTGGTAAGTACTCTGTTATTGATATCAATGATTGTCTCCAATTGTGTATGCTATCTTGACCCTGATAGTTTTGGCAAGACAGGCTGCAGGCACTGTGAAGTATGCAGAGCTAACTTGTCTGGGCCCCGGCTTGTCGACTCTTCATTCTAGTCTCACTGTACATGGGTACTCTGCCCGTATTGCATCCGTACTATCTGGAGCATCTCCACTTCATCGATATATCACATCTCTCTGATTCGACTCTCCTTCGGTCGTCTTTTGTAGCAAATTCAAGAGACTCTTTCCGAAGAAACAGAGTGCTTAAAGCTTCATTCTTCCTCGTAGGATACTAGGACGAGCTCGCTCGGGATTATGCGCTTCCGACGCAGAAGGCCCTTTATGTACATCGGCTGTTATTCTCTGGGCAGGGAGCGCTTCACGCTTTCTTGGAATGCTTAACTGTGGTAATCTGTCTGTGGCGCACTAGTGCCTTGGTGGAACCTCGGTCCGCTTACCTGAGGTGGCGTAATAGCCTATAATGCTTTGTTTCCTTCCCTCGCGGGGGATGACAAGGGATGACTATAGCACCACGTTATCGATATGTTGTGTCGATAAGATCCTCTATTGGATAAGGCAACATTCGTTCTTGTTCAACAATCGAAGAATTCATGCTGTCATTGTCGCCGACGGGGACCGCAAGGTTCAAGACTTGGAGAAGATCCCCCCGTAACTACGACGATACGTGATGTACTCAAACAGGCGCTGTGCGTCTTAACTTGCTGAGTCTATTACTATGCTCTAGGGCTCGTTGTGAAATCTTGATATCTTTGAACAGTGAACCCCGGAAGCTCCATAAGTATACTAAGGAGCTTTTAGCGACTGTCCTCGACCGATTCCGAGGGTCTCGGTCTGTGATCAGTGACCCGTTCACCCGAAAGCTACACTGTGAATTGACGCCCTGATGCGTTTCAATTCCGGTCCTCGGGCCTGACTCTTTCAAAGAAGATTCGTCTGACCCTTGGGTCAGTGTTTTGATCCATGTAAAGAAGCAGAGGTAACGAAGAACCGAGCACTGGAAAAGGGTCCGATAGAACTCGAGTACTTACTGAAGATGGTGAGTAGCATTCTTTCCCTGCTTCGCCGGCGGCGCCTATTCTTCAAGTACTGCCTTTGGTTCCACCTAGAACCTTTGTGGTGTTCACAGGTGCTTCTTCGACTCATGATGCAGCGCCTCGCAAGAATTACGTTCTGTGGGGGACTTTAGTACGTGAGGCGTTCCTCATCACATGGACAGTGCTGCTTCGAAGGGTTCACAGCAAGTTCTTCTAAAATCACACCACGTTTCTAATGACTATGTGATCAAGCATAGGTGTCTAGTGTACTCAACAATCTATGCGAAGTTTCACCGCTGGACGCTTATTCTCCTGCTTCACATCCTCCGAAAGAGCTCTTTTCTTCGACGGGGTAGCGTTCTCTTTACGCTCTTCTAAAAACTCCCTTCCTTTCGACCTCGACCACCACGGCGTTGCTATCTGTTGCGGTGTTCGTGGAATGGGCTTTCTCAGGCACATCCTCTGGGAGAGCATCTATCGTCTCCTTCAGAATCCTAATAAACTTCTCATGGTCGATCGCATCCTCCTCAGTCTCCCGCATACTCTCATCCAAAAAGAAGCACCTCCTGAGCTTTCGCATGCAGTCCTTGAGGTCATGAAAATACGGAGAGAAGCTCTCCAACACGCGCGTCTCGAAGAGCTCTTTTGAAGTCATATCCTGAAGTTTTGTTGTCGCACTCTTCGTGGCTGGGTTCATCCAAGAAGCGAGCTTCTCCAGGATATTTTGGCAGTTTGGGGATTCTTGTCCGTTTGGACCGTCTTGAATGATGCAGAGCCAGATGAGGGAGTAGAGGAAGGATTCGAGGTCATGGCGGATCTTAGGTACGTCCGTCGAAATCTTCACAGCAGGATGCGGGTAGGTGGGGGTGAGTTCCCTGGGTTGAGGTCATTAATATTGGAAGGAGGGGGCGTACCATAGATCGGCAGAGAATCAATAAAATGTTTGCCGTGGCATAGTTGAAACTCAGAGACGAGGGGAAAGTGCGCAAACGAAGCGAAGAGAGATCTGACAGCGTAAGAGGAGAAAAAGAGTGGCGCACTGCTGTTTTTGAGCGTGCAAAAGGGCGACGCCACACTTGATTTTCCTTTTTGAGCGACGCTTTGACCGAAAATTGCACTAATCATCACAAGTAGCCACTATTTCAGACCAAGCAGAGTCGTAACCTCGCGTGCCGAATGGGCACGCTTCAATGAATTGGGTGCGGGTACCACACGTATACTACACAGAGTCGTAGTTTAGCGTCTAAATCTACGCCACGTCGAAACGAGTTCCGCATCGAAATCGTCCCGTGCCGCATCGGGTTCACCTGTCTGATGAACCTCACGCCACAGCATGGCCTGCGTAGGACCCTTGTAAATCCTTCCATGACAAAACGAAAAATGTACCTACTTGCAATTTGGCAGTCTCTCAGCTCGCTGACGCAACGGGTTAGCCGACGCCTCAACGCCACGGCCCGCCTGGACTTTGTACAGCCTTATACAGCCTTAAAGTCCTGATCGGAAGACGGGTCAGACAGCGGGGCGAGCTGTTGGGAGAGATCAACTTACCAGATTCATATCTACACAATGTGGAGACATCGCCTGCCTCCCAGCGCGACGATGTGTAGTTGCTGATCTTATCGGTATCAGCGTGGTCCATAGTATATGCATTCCCCTAGCGTGACAATCGTGGTTGCTGCCAAAGATACGCTGAGCGATAGAGAGTCAGGGAAAGAAGTAAACGAGAGAGGCGGAAAAAATGACTCACAACTTGAAGCCGCCGGTCCTTGTAAACCCTTCCAGAACATCAAGGAGAACGTGGCTACTTACCATATCATAATGGTATCTTCCTGACTCGTTGTCAACGTGCAGTGACGCCAGGGCCTCAGTACGACATGGATGCCTTAATGCCTCAACGCCACGTCAACATGGACGACCTAAATCCTTCAGGGAGACGGTCAGTTAGCGGCACAAGATGTTGGGAAAGAATAACTTACCAGACATCCACCCCTTCACTATCCCAGCATTCAAGCACGTATCTCAAGTGCTGGGGGTTCTTGACGCGGCAAGCGATCCGTCAGTGAGCGAGCGCAGGTGCGTCGTTGCCGTCGTCCAAAGTCGGAGCCCATGAGCGGACATCGCAGGACTAGCGTGATGACTGCACAACACAGAAACGTCAGCGAAGGAGGTAAGGAAGATTAGATGAAGGAAGACTCACAAATCAAAGGCGGTTGTCAGAGAAATATCCAGGATTAAGGAAGAGGATGCACACATAAAAATTGGCCAGCTCCGGACACCCCGATCCCGTTTCCCGGATGGATTTCCATACATATATTGCCCATCAGAGGCGGGGCGGCGGGATGATCGTATGGAGGAGGGGAACAGTCCTGAGATAGACAGTCATCTGTGGTCTTGACAAGGGATTCGTCAGCAAAAGAACAATAACGGAAGAACAAGAAAACTCACAGAAAAAGTCATGTCTACAACATACGCGCGTGACCATCCTCCAGCCAGATGTCATCACCCAAAACGACAGCACTGTCGTGCAGCATTTTCCGACTGCGCTCTACACGTCCTTGTGATCTATCCGCTCAGGGAAATGTTGACGAAAAAATATGAAAGAATCTCACGAACAAGCCGCATTAAGGATATGCCATTCGAGAGAACGAGGTGGAAGCAGCGACCTTCAAAAGGTATGAGGGCAGAGACGACGAGTCGCACCCCGACCCCGTTGTTTCCCGGACGAACTTCCATACATATATCGTTATCTGGGTCTGTGGTTGCGACGGCGAATGCATGAAGGGAGGGGATAGCACGACATAAACAGCCATGTACGATCATCTCCCAGACTAAAGATATTCGTGTCAGTACACTACACAAATGTTTAGCAACGCATTCGGCTCACCTGCATAGCAATCTATCGATCCCCTTGACACGTCCGTCACGGTTTTCCGGACGAAGATACATATATACATTGTCATCTAAAGGGGGACATCAGCCAAAATGGAAAAAGAACGGCCGATATAAACATACCTTCATCACCGCATAGCACCCACCGTGTTTGAGGAATCCTTCGTCATAACGCGACGGTCACCACACCCAACTGAGATCACACACTCCATCCATCACCCCCCCGTTTTCCGGATGAAAACCCTATAGCTACAAGTCCGATATGTCAGTAGGATGATGGTAGAAATTTAGGAGACTACATGGCGTAAGCATTTTCTTGTCGGAAGCCGCTCCCGAAGTCCAAGACATGGTGGAGCCAAACGCAACAGCGGGCGAGGCAACATCAAACGTGCTTCGCCTGCGGCGAAGTCGTCACGCGTGCAAGGTGTCCCAGGCGCGAGGAAGAGATGAGGAAGAGCATACTGACTAGCCCGCATGTCAGCTGGGGGGGTTCATGGATCAAAACATGTCGAGTGATAGGACCAGTCACCACTCACCTGAGAAAGACGTCACCTAACGGCGACGTCGCATCCAGGGACCATGCGACGACCCATTTCCCGGACGAAGATACATACTATAAGTCTGTACGTTAGAATGATGATGGTGGCTGAAAGAGAGGAAAAACTGACAGGCGTTACATCATCTTGGTCGGCGGGTGGGATATGTTGGAGGGGAGTTGAATACAACGAAGGTGAAGCACGTCTTCGCCTAGCGGCGAAGTCGTCAAGCGTCCATTAATCAACGCAACCCCATACCAAGCACCCCTGCCACAATGGAATTGCTGGTGATGCCGTGGCCCGCAGGACGAGCATAAGCTGGAAGAAACAAGTATCAGAAACATCCCAGCTATAGGGCGAGTCTTTACTCACCCTTACGCGACGTCAACGAGAACGCATTCCAAATCACAGCTATGTTTCCACGACCCTGTTTTCCGGAGACGATACAGATCTATAGGCACCGATGAGTTAGAAAGACGAATAAAGGAGGAAGTGGAAGAGACCCGACGTGGTGTACAAAAGCGAGCTGATTGTCGCGTGCTGGGCTACGACGTCCACGACATCTGAGGAAAAGTTTTTAATGTGATTATCAGAGCTTGAATAAAAGAAGGAAAAAGAAAGAGGCGTACCTTGGAGACATTTCGCCTACGGCAGAAGTACGACGTCCAAATGGCCCGCGGAGTGTCCCACGTATGGCCAACGCCAAACGGCGTTGAGAGTAGTTGCGACCCGCTCGCAGCAGAGACTAGAGCCTCAGCGAAAGTTTGCATCCACAAACAGAAGGGTGTCTGTAAGATGCCAAAGCGGCGTTAGCATTCCGCGCCCAGGCAATGGGAGGGAAAACACGAAACATTGTAGACAAATTAAGCACAATAGCGGCATATGAAAGCCATTCGTGAGATAATTTGAGGTCGTAATGATTGAGTCGCGAAGTCGAGGGGTACGAAGAAACTGGTGGTGCAGAAGGCGAGATGGTGGAAGAAGGCAAAAGGCCCCGCGTTTATTTAGCTTTGTCGTCACACCTTCTAAAATCTGGCCATCACCTCCTTGATCAGTGGAAAGTACACAAATGGCTTGACCCATGGTGACAATGTGGAGCTGAAGTAAGTAAAAGAGACATCAAAATAGAGATGAGATCGGGCGGTTAGTGTCAACTTCTTCTGTAGGACCCTAATGACGGGAGGGAGTTGGGGGAACATTGCAGGCTCAGAGGGAAGACAAACAGGTATTTATACCATTTGCTGTCACCAGGATTTAAACTCAGCACATGTATAGCTATATCCGTGAATCCACGGTAAATGACACTTTAGAAGCATAGTAACCCGTCTGCCAAAGCATGACAGGCAATTGCAAAATACAGACACATTAACTTTCAACTTACCTTCCAGGCAGCAGATTAACAGATACTCTATATAGTCAACAGAAGATACATGAGAGAGCATTGATTCAGTCTGCTAGAAAAACAAAAGCAAAGCAAGTACCAATTTGCACACTTACACAGCTGCAAAAATTGGCATGAAGTGGATCTCGGGAAGGATACTCGATTGTCCACCAAACATGATTAGGACAGCGGATAATTCCTTCCGGAATTACCTCACTGGATCACTCACACTATTATCACAGCACCATTACGATAATCAAGAATAGACCCTTCTAACTGTACCGTGTCACAGGACTTAGGCTAGGAGACACTAAAAAGTTGCCAGAAAAAAAGAAGTTCACGTTCAGAGCAACAGTTTTCAGGACCAGTAATGCCTAAAGTATACTTCAAAAGAGAGCAAATTCACAGAGATCCCTACCACAAACCAAGTATATATGGACAGCAGCCACCCCAAGTCAGGTGGAGTCGAGCCCCGAGGGAATTGATGTGTTCCAAAGAAGTATCAGGACAGAAAGCAGGCTTTCTGATGTGGGCAGATATGGAAGGAAAGAGATGTCGGTGAGAGAGAAGTAGGTACCAAAGGACGGGCACTGGGGCGCAAACTCGTTCACTTTATGAAGAGGAGGGGCAATTGCACAACAAAGGGAAACCGGTGGTGCTAATATAGAAACTCTTTCTTTTCTCGAGGATCGGGGTCGTCACGCGCCCGTATAGGTGGAGACTGCCCATCGCGGGGTTCCGTCCCGGGTGGTTGGTGGTGGTTCGAGATCCCCCCGCCCAAGCCATGTTCAAGCGTTGTGTGGCGAAAAAACACGTGCCAGTGTTAAAACTTGGACGCACCCATCATGCGGACGCGTCACTTACAACTCGAGTAATTCTTTTTGAGCTCTCCGGGATCCTTAGTAAAACGACAGAGAAAAATTAAAAACAAGATCAGGATTTTCGGTTCGAATTTCTGGTACAAAATCGCGCGGGTGGAAAATGACTCCAATCCCAGTGGACCTGTTCTGTCCCCGGAAACCTCTGACCTCATCTGCCGGCCAAAGCCTTGGCCATCTAGTTCGAACCCCACTAGATCCTCAAGATCTTTTCAGGGACTCTGATAGTACGAGATTGATGGCCCCAACGGCATGGAACTGGCGTCAGATGGGGCACCAGTCAACGCCCGCTTGCTAAGTTGGTCATCTCCTCTCCTCTTTTAACTACTGCAGTGCCCAGGGACGTAGATACATCAGAAAAGGAATGACCCATTACGTACAAATACATAATCTAGCTAACTATGACTGGTATGAGCTGATGTCCCCAATACCCGATGCATTGTCTGTCCCCGACGCAAAACCATTGCAGGTGTTCAGCGAGGCGAAGGGACCTGTACATTGCATCGGACGACGAATGAATGAACGTGAGATTCGCTTTATAGATCCTCAAAGACGCAACTACATGCCCGGATTACTGTAATCCGTGGCCCCTTGGCATCAGGGATTTGAAAGTATTACTGACCTTAAAAATCAGCCAAAAATCCGACCATCGGAAATTGACAGTAAGCGTAACACCTATCTTCCGAAGAGAATTGCGTTAATCTCGTCTGGTCTGAAGTGTCTCTCGTTAGCGCCAAGCAAAATCCCGCGCTGCGCCCGGACCCACCAGAATTCGGTTCGATTAACCTTGCCGCTGAAACCTCCTCAAGGCTCTTGTGCTCCTCCCGGAGTGACCTTGCTAATCCCTGCTCCGATCAAGCACAAGGTTGGTCACCACGCTTCCCATGCTTGAATTTAGTTCAAGGGACCGATCCGAAGACTTTTCTAATTCATACGCTGGAGCTGCAATTTTGTTCTATTCGTCTACTCCTTGTGCAGGCTCCTGCGGACACCGTTTACATTCGCAAGGTTTGGCAATCCACTTGCCGCTTCTCGGTACCACAGTATATCATGTCACGATATATTCGTCATGCATAGACCACGGGTGGAAAACTCTGCGGACTTGAAGATTCTTGGGAATAGCGCGGAAAACCGCCTAAAAGGACCATCTTCCATTGCGTCAGCTCCAATTCGTTTCCCGTTTTCAGGGGTTCTCGACAACGGCGACCTCGCGGTGGTGGTGGCATGTGATAGTGGATATGTACTTCGCTTGAGAGTTCGCGGACACCGTCAGACGATTTGGACAGTACATAAGGACGCTCATGTCTTTCCTTCCATTCAGCATTCCCACCACTTCTCTCTTTCCCCCTCGAGTATACCTCATACTTCAGATCCCCACTACCCCACTTTTTTTCTCGATTCTCGCTGTCGACGACGACAGACGACTCGGTCGTGTTCATCCCACTACTTTTCCGTTCTATCTCCCCGACTTCAAGAGCATATCTTCCGAGGCGTCCCCTCCCGTCTGGTGTGTGATTAACTTATGGGTACTCTCATTTATGCGCACAGCAATTCTTGATTAGTCATCACTAATATCCGTCTTCATCAGAGAAAATCCCAGAGCTAACCGCCTCTGAATGACATTGTGGCCATGTAGTCTCGACGCGTCAAAGACGCGTCGCGATTGATCTCGGAGATAGGTTCACGTTGGTGGCATACAGCGATAAGGAAAAATCCCGGCAACGAACTCGGGACGAACTTGTGCTGGGCAATTTGTACTATGATATCGGTGAGTGAAGCTGAATGCTTCAGTCTACGTCATACATCTTGAATACATTAGGTCATCGGCACTTTAAATGTCACCCAGCCCACCTCTGTGAATTGGGGAAAAAAGGGGGGGGGGGGGGGCTATGCTCGCAGTTTTGTAAGTACTGAATGGATTTGGGGAGGATGTAGC
>RZIO01000020.1:39491-50257 GCA_004338095.1 Gloeostereum incarnatum
CCACTTTTTCGGCCACATTTGTCTTGAGGCCTCCGCTTTTTCGACCATCTCGAGTGGACATCCCACTTGAGGTGGTCTATTTGCTCCACTGAAATATACCACAATCTCCTTGGACCTGTGGCCCCCTCACTTTTGTTTACATTGGTCCCGATCCGGCGGTGTCTGCTTTGTCTAAAACAATCCGTCCAGATCTTTGACCTCCCCCTTCTCCTTCTATTGTCTCTCCGCATACGACCTTGTGGTCTTATCGCTTTCTGAGACGGTCAGTGCGTAACCTTCCTGTTTCCTATAAATACCAGGCCTGACGAACGAAAAACTTCATCCTCATCGCTCATATTCGCCACTTTGACTTGCAAATCTACTCTTACATCAAAGAACTGCATACATTATGTGTCTCAATCCCCACGACGGTCCTCACTCGCATACTGTGTAAGTGGATTTCTTGGTTTCCTTCATCTGATCTCTCATCCTTCTGTTTAGGGCTGCTTGCCCGCTTTGTGACCATGTCTCGTCGAGTCTCTGTTACCTGGAAGATCACGTCGCAGAGGAGCACGAGAACGTAGGTGTTTACGCCTTCCGTATTGGCAGTATGTTTCCTTTCTTCCCAATCCCCTCCCAATCTTGACATTCCCTCAGTGCGCCTTATCTCTTGCTGCGCCGTTTTTGACGATACCGGAGACCACGTCGGGTTCGCCTGTCCCCATACCTCTTGCAGTTTCTATGGTTCTATCACCGCCATTACGGACCACGTTATCGACGAGATCCACGAGGTTAGTCCGCTGAAACGCTGCGACAATTATTATGGTGCTAACTTTATCCTTCAGAAGGGTCTTCCTCCCTTGGACGAGGATCTCCCTGGGCCATCTAAGGTCCTTAAGCGTCCGTTTGTGGAGCCTCGTATTCCCAAGCGGCCTGGTTCTCCTGGTCCTAGCCAGGCGAAGAAAGCCCGACTCCCCCCTCAGCCGTCTTCTTCACAGACTCGCGGCAATGAGCCTCGGTTCCGCCCCTCTCCCTCCATCGCTCGGTCTTCCACTGGCGGCCATAAGCCTTCTGGGAGGCGGGTGTCTTTGGGATTCAGCACTTCCGTCGGCCGGCTGTCGCAATCCAACAACAGTTCCTCCCCTATCTCACACGCTCTGCCATTCGTGTCTACCCCCCCCCTTCGCATCGACACTTACGACTATCAGAGCTCCGCCGAAGATTACACGGACACCAGCACCGCACCTAGCTCGCCTACCCCTGCCCCACGTATTGCCCTATCTCCTCCTCCGTTTGACAGAGCTGCTGTTGTGCGGCGTACTTCGCTACAGGCTACACGGGCAATCTGTCTTACCGATGCCAACGCAAATCCCCTCGTCGCATCTGCATGGGCCAAGACAGAACTTCTAGTCTATCTTGACTACCTCCCCGGAGACCCGGATGCGGAGACCGTAGCCACCAAGGTCTCGACATTCGCCAACCGATGGCTTGAACCCATCTTGGCGGCCACCGGGTCATCGTCAACACAACACGATGGGAGCACATGCATCGGCGAGCGGGTCTTCAATTTCCCCGTCGACGAGACCGTTGCCAGCCATCTCGATCTCTACCACTGCCCAAGACTTCGCCACCTTTTGGCCCGCAACGGAAAACGCAACCACTCAAAACTTTTCCGCGGTATGATCCGCAATCATCCCCCGACGTCTGTTTGCTTCTCTTGCCTCTGTCCTCTGACCGCTGGATACAGTCACGGAACCAGACAGGCGGACTGCAGAGCTGCGCAGCGGGACGCGTACCAAGACTTCTTTCTATACCTCGTCTACCTCATTTGGTGCTGCAGCAAGTTACGCGAGAAGGTATTCAGTGCAGTCATGATTCCACCCAACGTATTCAAGCGGGCCATTGACTACGCGGAGTGGCTGAAGGTCGTCCCCGATCCTGATGCGCCGGAAGTTGACCATCGCACCGCTGTCCTCTACACTTACGCGATGCTGTACGATGATCCAGCCACTGGACTGTCCAGTGACACTTTTACCATTGATAGTAAGCATCCCCACCGTCCATTCTCCTATCTTCGCACTTATATTCTCTTCTTAGATCCATTGATATTCTCTTCGGCTGGTGATGACAGGCTTACGCCCGAACAAGTCAATGCCACCTTCGCGACGTGAACTTGCTGTGTTTATGTATCTCCCGAAGCCGAGGTGAATTTTCCGTGTTTATGTAGCTCATGAAGCCTGTCTATTTTATTTTGTACTTTCACTTTTGTATCTACCAATATATCATCTACATCCGCCTCAGTGTCGATCATAAGTACTCGTCGGTTTGGCCCCGGTACTTCAGGGCGAAATGAAGTAATAATCTGATACGGGGCCGTCCCCTCCCTTTCTCTCCAAGTTTTGAACCGAGGGAGAGACGGGGAATGATCGGTCCTCTTCGCGCACATATCAAGAGGAGTGACTTGTATTATTTGCCCCCACGGCTCGTGGGTAATCCCCCGAGTAGGGTATCTCATTATTATATGTATCTACGACAGTTTCTCTGTATCTACGTAGCTACCAGAAAATTTCAACATCCGCGTGTTATTCCTGAGCCTGAGGATGAAGAACGACACATCCAACATTAATGATTCGTACCTGCCCCGCGCCGAATGCATTGCGTGAGTCCCCCATACTGATTTCTTTGATCCTTCGAATGTGTTACGCATTAGCGCCGCGCTGCTTCAATCGATAGATGGCCATGGTCCCCACAGACACAGGACGCGCTGTAGCGATCAGCTTCTATAAGAAAAAGGACGTTGTTATCACAGACATCCAATGCAAGAGATACAAGACTTACTCGATTGATTGAATCTCCGTAACATGAGTCGTGGAGACGTGAACACCAATGGGATTACAATACGCGCCCAACTTCTTCTCGATCGTACAGAAATGTTTTAATATATACAAAAATTCGCTTCAAGTATCCTCTAAGTAACTGAAATCAGCGAGATATGAGCTCAAGTCCACGGAAAGACGTACCTTCGCTGTCTACGCGCTCGAACGATCCTTCCTCCCAAATACAATGTCCTCCGTTCTTGTAGAACTTGGACCGTCCACGCTTCCTATTGGCGTGGATGGTCGCCACTTCGACTTTGTTGCGGACGGCGCGGACGGTTGCGTGTCCATGAGGATCGTTGTCTTCTTTGAGGTGAGGCGGCTCGCTGTCGCCTCCTCAGCGGACGGCGACACGTCGGTACGAGATCTGGTACTCACGAAATCACCCAGCTAACGTTGGTTTCGACCTTGTACTTCTTCATCGCCGTCTGGATCTCTGGCTTCGTGAAGGCCTTCTCGGTATACGAGATGGCGGCCTTGAGACGGAGGACGTGTTCTGGTTTCTTAGCGTTGGCCCAGAAACTGGCGGCATAGATGGGTAGTCGGGCTGCAGCTGTCGTTAGAGAGGAAACTCGGTGGGAGGAGTGGGATGTCCACTCTTCGCGACGAAACCTACCTGACATGACGGTTCTGGAAGAAGAGTAATTAGTGTGGAAAATCCGAAGAATCCGAATTTATACTTACCAGATGAGAGCTGTGGTCAAGAACTAAGTACGAAAACTTTAGAGACGTGGAAATAAATACATACATGACGAATCTATTTGAGAATTAATCAGAGAAATTTCGAAGAAATAAAAATATCTATCGTTACCAACTGATTGACAATTTCGACGGATAATCCCGAAACGGTACGGGTATCCGCAGAAGGTACTCGCTGTCGTCGGGATGCAGCTGGCAAATTGAATCCGAAGGCCAATGTTGAACATTGGCATCTGGCCTGTGGTTTGCCTGCCATCTCAAGTGTAATGTACATTCGAGAAGGCAAGTCTTGGAGTAGGGATGTTGCGGAGTCGGTTGTGACGCGTCGATGAAAGTGCGAGGAGACGGAGGTCGATATAATGTGGTTGTGGCGGGCAAGGGAGGAGGATTTCGTGAGTCATACCATCGTTTCGCTGACATAACTTACTGCGGTCCGGCGCATTCGATCATGGCGGGGCCGCCGTCGACGGTCATACCAAAACGGGATATTACATAATATGCCGAGCAAGCCGAACGCAGATTCGAGTTTAAGTTTCAACTTTGTGTAGCCTCCTTGGGCGATACGTTCATTACTACAATCTATTCCGTCTGTCCGCGAGAGAACATCTCTTTTGTGCATGACAGAGTTTGCTCATCGTTTCGACGTCTAATCTTTGTACTGATCTCTGCTTCATTTCCATTCGTCTTTCAGTGTATCCCTGGTCCGGCTCTAATAACCTCATCGCCTTGTCCGTCCTCGTGCCGCAACGGTCTCTCTAGTTATGTGTGATTAGACCCTACCGCTCGGGGAAGAATCCCCGAGTAGGGTGCTTCATTATTGTCTGCCTATCTAATACATTCTTTCTACATCGACACTTACTACTAATGTCTACTTATATCTTCGTTAATCTCCGTGTTATCTTGTGCATCCGAAGACAAATCAAATCACAATTCGCGCTCCAACTTCTTCTGATTCGTACAAACTTTCTTAGTATCTACAAAGACTTCGATTCTATCGTCAGGTCAGTCCCATATCAGCTCGAACTCGCAGAAGAACTCACCTTTTCCTTCATGCGACGCGCTCGAACGATCCTTCCTCCCAAACGACGTGCCCTCCACTGTTGTAAAACTTGGACTTCGCCCGTTTCTTGTTGGCGTGGATCGTGGCGACTTCAACTTTGTCGCGGACGGCGCGGACGGTGGCGTGACCGTGGCGGCTGTTTTTCTTCAATTGAGGGACGTAGCTATCGTACCGTTTGCGGGCTGCGAGACGTCGGTACGATACCCCGTACTCACCTTATGACCCAAAATATGTTAGTATCAACCCCTTGTTCCTTCATGTCCGCCTGGATATCCGGTTTAGTGAACGCCTTCTGCGTGTAGGCGATGGCGGCTTGGAGACGGCGGATGAGGTTGGGGTCTTCAGAGTTCGCGAGGAACTTAGTGGCGTAGATGGGGATCTGGTCTGTCACCATCGTTAGCGAGGAAACTCGGTGGGAGGAGTGGGATGTCCACTCTTCGCGACGAAACCTACCTGCCATGATGGTTCTGGAAGAAGAGTAATTAGCTAGGAAAATGAAGAGAAATCCGTTTTTATACTCACTGGATGGAAGTTGCGGTTAAGAGTTAAGTACGAAAATGTTAGAGAAGGGACTTACTTGACTGTTCTAATTGAGCATTAATTCAAGAAATCATCATTATCTTAAGGCATTTTCGATGGACAATCCCGATAGAGAAGCGGGTACCCGTGAAATGTACTGGCTATCGTTGGGATAGAGCTGGCAAGTGAATCTGAAGGCCTGGATTGAACGTTGCCATCCGTGTGAGGCCCGTAAATCTCTTGCCATCTCAAGTGTAGTGTACATTCGAGGAGGCAATCCTTGAAGTATGTGTGTTGCCTAGCCGTTCTTGACGCCTCGCTATGAGGGGGGGATGGATGCACGATTGTGGCGGTGGCTCCCAGGAATCCGTGAATCATACCATGCTGACATAATTTACTCCGGTCCGGCGGGTTTGTCAATTGGCGGGGCGGCCGGCCGCGGCTAGCACAGCCTTACATATCATGACGTCACGGATGTTGAGGATCGATCAAGTCATCTTCGACTCGTTCTTTTCCGTCCACCACAATCTACCACGACGAGAGAACATCTCTTTTGTCATGGTACCTTCGGCCTACCACAATCTATATTCTTACCCGCCATGTGGATGCCCACAGCCACTCTCAGGAACAATATTCTTTGAGACATTCACCATGTAGATGTGGCCATTGCGATCCTTATTGTCACTTAGGCCTTCAGAGGGAATGTTTCCTGCGTGGTCTAATGTACTCTTTGACCATACTGTGGCGCTTTTACCCCCAGGGGCTGGGGGCGCATTGTTCTATCGTGATACACGTCTTTCTGCCATCAAGTTTCTCTTTATTCGCGATCACGGACTCTTCACCGTTATTTTCAAGTCTCAGTGATCGCTTGTGGTCCTTTCTCTTCGTCGGGTATAAAAACTTGCTCTCCTCCACTTGTAATTACCCCCTGACATTGCTTGTTTTGAAGTTTAAACCTCGATGTCTTTCCTCCGGCGCAATTCTCGCAGACGGTAAGTTGAGTTCCGTCTTTGGAATGCATACTTCTGATAAGACCCTTAGATTTATCTGTCCACATGCATCATGTGGACTTTCATTTCGATACGAATCCGACGCTCGTTCTCACGACTGGACTCATGTAGAATCTACCCTGGAGGTCAGCTACGGAGGTACGTCTATCTGTCAATCGATCTCTTCCTCTCTAGCTAACCTCTGATTCTAGATACTCGTGTAGTACTCTCTTTCGGCGTTGTTCGTGGCCAGACGGGCTACTGTTGCCCCCATCAAGCGTGTACCTTTGTCGGTGGAATTGACAGTGCTGTCGAGCACCTTGACGCAGAGCCTACTCACGTATGTTACTCTTGTCAGTCCCTCGGGATTTTTCTTAACTCTCCTTTTTAGCGAATCCCTGCAGTGGATCCAAGAGACAGGACAGATCGCCATTCCAAGATCGTATCGGAGGAGCGTACCCTCTTTCAAGCTTCATCCGACTCTATCACACCTTCCGCGCCGGAAAGAGGCCAGACTGTCCAGTCTGCAAGCAGCGCACGTAATCTCCGGTCATCTCGTTCTGCCAGCCCCATTCGTCGTTCACAGGTAGTTCCCTTTCGGGATAGAAACTAGGGACAATCTTCATCTTTCGTCGCAGAATTTCCTTTCCATGAAGGCTACGATTGCATTATGAATCTCCTTTGGTTCCGAGCCAGCATCGACGCAAATGTATCTCTTCCCGTACTTATCTTACTTTTTTCCTCGCTCGTCCTCGCTCTCTTTCCCTCCTCTCGATATTCTTTAATTCATTCCGTGGATTTCTCTCTAGATAGTCTGTATTCAAATTCTCTCAAGCAACCCATTTGAGCATTCCGTTCTCCCAACGCCATGCTATGTTCCTGAATGACACTTTACGTGGAGTGCCGTCAGTAAAAGGAGAGATGTTTCTCTTGGCAGTACAGTGTTTGAAGGGAGACTAGTAGTCCAATAAATGATGATTATTACAGCGCTAGTCTGATGTTTCTCGTGAGGCTTTAATATGAACGCAGTGGACGACGTGATCTATATCCTAGCCACTACACCCCATATCCCGATTGACAGAATAAAGCCCTCACAGAACAGAAATATGATGTATTTCCTACGCTAAGGATATATGGTGGTCCGAAGCGACAGTGTGGCTAAGGATGACAGGAGAGTAGAGCGGAGAGATCGAAGCTGGGCGTGAAAATGTTAGTCTCCGCAATGAGAGGAGAAAGGAAAGCATGCTAACCACAAGAAAAAACGCGCCGGGCATCCGCGAATGGGAAGGTACAGTAACAGTCAAGCGGATGAGCACTTGGCGTTAAAAAAAGCAAGAGCACAGCTTGTTGATGACATCACCGATCTTCCCACGTGGACCGCTTGACTTCCTCCTCTCTGTACTACAAACATTCCATGGCGAGAGAACATCTCTTTTGTCATGGAAAGCCATAACCCTGCCATTCTATTCCGCCTCGTTTCGTATGAACTACCCGGCCGAACGGTATAAGTAAGTCCTTATCCCATCAGAAAGACAATATATACGCATCAATTCTACCATCCACGCGATGGCGCTTGCGGGTTCAACTTTTATTGTTATCCCCCCTTTCTTTGGGGCTTGTTATTGTTCTTTTGTCTCACCACCTCTACTTTGTCTGTTCCGTATATAGTCTTACATCCCGGTTCTTAGAAATATGCTTTCATTTTCCTTCGTTCTATCAAGAAGCCCCTTCCGTATTGCTCTGCAGTCCCGATATGCCTCCTGTGCCAACCGCTCGTTACAAAAGGTGTGTCACCAGCTATCCTTGATGCATCGCTCTCAAACAACATCAAGATTCATTTGTCCACAATATACCTGCGGGCTACTGTTCGAGTTTGAGGCTAACGCACGCTTCCACGCTCGTTCTCATACAGACGCTCAGCTTGAGCTTATTTTTGGTGGTAAGCAGTCATACATTATCTTCCTCACCAACCCCTTTGACACGTACATATCTCCAGGTACACGCGTAGTGTTGCCCTTTGGCGTCTCGGGAGGCAATGCAGGTTATTGCTGCTCGTATCCTAGCTGCCTGTTTGTCGGAGGGCCTTATGAAGCTGTCGCCCATCTCGACCAGGAGCGGGCTCATGTGCGTCATCGGTCTAGCCCTTGAATCCTTTTGCTGACAGGTTACACAGCGAATTCCCCCGGATTCTCTTGACGAGGTGGACCATGATTCACGCATGCTGGAAATCACCCAGGAAGAACGTTCTTATCGATACCAAGTCTCCGCACCCAGATGCAGAACTCTAGATCATGCAACCAAGAACGCTCGTAGGCCTACGTCTTCCCGCTCCGTGAACCCTCCACAACAGGGCTCTTGTCGCAGCAACAGCTCTGATACCCGGGGACGACGTTCCAGACGCCGTCGTACGTCTTCCTCGTCGTCATCGGCCGCATCTTCTCCGCAATCTGTGCACAAGACACCGTCGCACATTCTCTTCCTTCCTCAAGGGAGATTGCTCATTGCTCCTCAGTTCCGTTCTTCGGCGGCGCAAGTACCCCTAACAACGCGTCCAACTTCGTCTTCAACGACATTGCCATCGGAACCCTCTGGGACAGTATTGGCCTCGCAACCTGCCATGCCGTCGACTTCTTCCCTGCTGACCCCTTCCTCTACCCCACCGCGGCGCACGCATGTCCGTGATACTGAGCCTCCCGTACACGCAGATCCTGCATCACCTTCATCCGAGCCTCAGGCGCTCATTTCTCCGCGTTCTCTTCGCAGCTCACTTCCTATAGCGACGTTTATGTGTGCCAGCGGGCTGTATCCATCGTTCTGGGTTCACTCGTTCCGTCTCACTCTTCAGAGACTCCCAGGATATCCTACGCCCGATGAAGTCATTCAAGGCTGCCGCGATCTTCTAATCCGTAGCACCCGTCGTTCATCCGTCGCTCCCACTTCCACCAATGTACACTACCGCACTACTTGTGTTTCCGAGGAGGTTATGAACATTTATCTGTCATCCACCGTTCACTCCTCGCTCGAAGAATGCCAGCTCAGTCATCTTACCTATAATGGACACTACCTCGAACACTTCTATGAGAGTGTACAGTCTCTCGCCTCGCCAACTCGCTTCCGGCGCTGTCTTGCACCGGCGCATGATCTAGCGTCTTGTCGCAGTGACACAAACACTGATTGTTTCGTCGGTATTCCTTATCTCATCTGGAAATGTTATGGCCTCTGTTCCCGCCTCTTCAACGCTATGGGCTGCCCAGATAATCTCTTCTGCCGGCCACCTGGCTATTTCTGCCAGTCGACACATCGGAGCACCACATTGACAATCTAGCTGGTCTTTTATACACGCACAATCATCTGTACGCCCCTATGGATAGCTCCTTGAGAACGACCACGTTCACCATCGATGGTAAGCCTGTCTTTCTCCTTTATCGATTGCACTCTCATACCGCCACCGATTACAGAGCCAGCTGTCCATGATGGTTATCAAGACCTGGAGGATGTCCGAGTCTTTTCGCAGGCTCATCATCCTCAGGCGTTAACAATCCGTATCTAGTAATAACAGCTTATATTGCATTGTCTATCTATTCCCAATCAAGCACCTTTACACCATTGACGTGATTGCGCATCTTGAGCTCTACGTCCGTCAACAGCTCCATCGCTTCTCCCGTCCTAGCAACCATCAAATTGTAAGTACTTGCCTCTGCGAGCTGACCGGAACGCATGCAAGCTTCTGCGGCGAGAGAGGAATACCGTGCGATTGAGGCAAGCAAGTTGAACTCGACCATAATCGCGTTCCCTTCGGCTGCGACGGCGGTTGCTTGTTCCTCGGCAATCCTTACGAGTTCAAAATTCTCCTTGCTCGTCTGTGACTCGAAGGTCATCTCAGCGTCCATCAACGCCATTCTCCCAGTGAATCCCTCCACCAATGTGGTTGAAAGCAGAATTGGCCACTCCCCCGCCATCGTTTTGTTGTTGCTCTTCTCGAGAAGGACCTTCATTCGTGCGGCATGATCTCGTAGAATATCGTCGATTCTCCGCTGTTTCTGCGGAGGAACAGCCCCATCGTGTACGTAGGCTTTCTTCCTCTCTCTATCGCATGGGGTCCGCGCCTCCAGGGGATCAACGATCTTCTTCGCAGGAGTTATCGATTCTTCAAAGTGATTACCGGTGGCAGGGGCATCTTCGGTGTTGGGTGGTAGCGACATGATGTAGTATATCTACCTGATATCAGCTCTTTGTCGTGTTGGTTGGAATTGAAATACACATACCTTTCCGTGTACCTTTTCCTCCTCGGTGATGTGCAAATTAGTGGAAATCCTTTCTCGTTCGCATCTCTCTTATACTACTTTTTTGTGGTCGATTGTAGTCTTTAATCACAACGCCGCCTGTGTGGCATGTAGAGTCAGACAGTGCATTGCGAAGTATTCCCTCACAGAACAATTAAGCGTATAGTACACTGGATTAATTGCTGAAGTAGGTGATAGATATGATAAGTTTCTTTAGCCCCATGGTGAGGGGGCGAAGCAACTATTTGATTGACTCCACGTCATTGTCGGCGGCCCAGGTTAGAGTTAGAGACCCCCAGTTAGGCAAGGAGCTTGCGACGCGCCTAACTGGGAAGGTTCGGTTAGGGTCTGGTAAGAGTTG
>RZIO01000020.1:57746-70195 GCA_004338095.1 Gloeostereum incarnatum
CCCGTTGTGGAGCCCCCTGCTACTCCCCGACGTCCCTCTGCTCTGTCGCAGGAGGTAGAGTGGGAGATAGATCTGCACGCAGATCTCTTTCCTGTCGCCGAGTCTGAGGAGGTTTCTGGCTCAGGAGCTGAGCCAGAGCCTGTCCAAGAAGAGTATCATCTCCCTGTGGTGGAGGAGACAGCTCAATGGCGCTATGGGCTCTTGTTGCAGGGACCGCCGGTTCCCCAGGGCGTGCGGCTGGCCAGCATACCCGCAACATCAAAAGTGATGATGCACTACCCCCACCCGCCTCTCTCTCCCCTCCAATCTGCTCTTCTCCGAGCATCCGTCCAGTCTATCGGTCAGGGAGAGACTCCTTCCACGAGCGATCTCAATCGTTCGAACCCGCGGTATCTCATGAACCTCCGTCTTCCTCACATCACCGTCCGTCCTCTCAAAGCTTTCAGTCCTTATAAAGAACAGCTTTACGAGATCAAAACCCCCTCGTCCCATTCCTCTGGTATGGCGCTGGTCGTCTCTACCGCTACCACCGCCGCCCAATGCCTTCGCGAGAACCTCGGTGATACTGACATGGACATACTGAGGTCTTTGCTCTCTCGCGGCATCGCCTGTCAGTTCTATCATCGTTCCCGTCTTCTGAACCCCAAAGTTCCTAAACTTGTCCCCATCGTGGAAACGGAACTATTCCAACCGATTGGGTACCAGCCATCGTATCTGGACTACTGCCTCTACGAGGCTCGTCGTGATGCGTTTTTGAAGGGACCTAGAGGGAGAGTGGCGCTGATGAAGGGTGGCATCTTTTGGCGGCTGGCTCGGCACATCGTTGATTCTGCTGCGGTGTTGGATGGACCGAGCTTTGTCGATGCAGGAGGCGAACTACACCCAGCTTCGAATCCCGTTATCGTCCCCGGTTATCTTTCCGACGAAACGCTGATCGAGGAGGACCTCACCGTAGAGGAAACGAATCTGATCTGTGGGGCGTATGAGATATATACCGGCGGTGCGTATGTCATACCTAGTGTCTTATCTCTACTGATGTTCTTCTGAACATAGGTGGGCGTAGTCAGTACGCTCGGCGGTCATGGTGGCCTCGTCCGGCTGACTGGCAAGCGAGTACGATGAACCAAGGCTTCTGGGGCCCTTTTAGCGAGCAATGGTTCGAAAGACGGCTTGAACAGATCAAAGCCGGGACTGCGACGCTCATCGGCCTGCAATCATGGACAGTTCAGTTGAGGAAGGAGCCCTTGGTTACCAAATTTCGTACTGCGTACGAGGGAAAGTGCAAGGAGTTACTCAAACGTTTGGAAGAAGGCAGGCTGGACTGATGTATCGTGGACGCTCTTACGGACCTCTTTTTTTTTACTTATCATTCGTATCTCTCGTTCTCGTCGTATCGTGTATCCGATGTCGCTGTAATATCTTGTGTGTCTTGTATTATTAGGGATGTATCTCGTTTTGTGTTGTGTGTATCGCGAACTGTCCCGTAGGTAGAAGAATGTGTTGTAATATTTACTCATGCAACAACCTATTTACTCGGAAAAGAAAACGAGGGACTTACGGTCAACGGCTAATGTGCCAATGGTGGGAGAAGCACCCAGGAGTCGAGCGAAGGTATAAATTAGACAAGCCAAGTTGTCAGTCGCTTGGCTCACGTAGCTCTCGTCCTCGGATGGAAGAATGGCCAACCAGGCTGTGTAATCTACAACTCTAGTGAATGCATCGGGAGGGACTCCCAATGCAGGAAACACGCGCTCGCGGAGAGGACGGCAAGCCCAGATGACGTAGGGAAGTCCGAAAAAGAACCTCGAGTATAGACGCTCATGCGCATCGGTCTCATGGTGATAAGTAAACGGGGATCCATCCACGCGCCGACGAAAGGAGGTCAACGACGCCGAAAGGAGAGGCAGGAAGATGGCGTTGAAGTGCCATGAATCAAATATATCAAGATTGAGCAAGTCGAGGCGGTCGAAATGGAAGGGATTAGACGGTAGGGTGAAACGGTCCACCACAATCTTCTGTATGACCGAGGTCGTCTTGAACATCGACATCTCCTCTGGAGTGGCACCTGCGACTTCCAAGAAGAACTGATATTCTCCCTCAACCACGTCCCGCGCCTGCGGACTTCCCGGGAGATCTTCTAACCTTGTCACAAGAACGTCCCACACCCAGTCGCAGGGGCCGTTGGGGGCATCGGGTGGAACAATACAGCGAAGGGCTCGGTCACGAAAGATGTCGTCGTTATCTTCGGGAAGGTCCATAATCGTCGGAGACGAAGGAGTTTCGCAACGTGGCGGAGACGAGAAAAAGATGGGAGAGGAAGGCACGTCTTCAAATGGGGATGACGGTTCAAAGTCCATGGCTGGCGGAGAGGAAGGCTGGTCCTCGAATAGAGAAGGCGATGACGGTTCAAAATCCATGAGGCTGTCAGGACTCATGCAGCGTGGTGGGGAGGAGGGGGGAAGAGACGACATGTCCGACAGAGACGGAGAGGATCGTCCATCATCAAAAGCACAAGGCGATGAGGGAGGAGTGGGACTTGAAGCGTCTTGAAAGTCTCGTTCGCGGTTATAAAAGCCACGCCTGACAGAGAGACAAGTTGGTAAATCAAATATGCGAAGGAAAGGGAAGGACTTACATGATCGCTGATGAAATGTGGGGGCGAGAGATTCACGACGCAGGGAAGGTGCTGTTATATACTCCGGGGAAAACAATAGAGCCACTCGAAAGCTTTGGCCCTCGGACACGGAAAAGACCACAAACAGTGGTGGGTCATGGTCTTTTTAGAAAGCACAATAAGGTGGGCGTAGATGTCGATGATGACGTGGAAAGATCCACATAGTAGCCACCATGAATAAATGGAGAAGGAATGTCCCAAAATTTGATCTAGCGCTTTGATTTCTTTGAGTGGTAAGAGCCACTCTCCCCCTTAACTCTCGATACTTTCCACTGCTACGCGAGATTCTCATGACCGACGAAAGCTTCACCTCCAACCGACAGACTAGCTATTGCGCTGCGGCGCTGGAGACGGAGATGCATCCTACACATCACAGCAGCTATCTGTCCGATACGTGTTGGGAAGATGACGACGCCGACAAGCAGGAGAAGGAGGTTGAAGAAGAAGAAGAAGAAGAGAGGAAAGTCGGGAATATGGATCGAGAGGGAAATCGAGACCTATTCCACCAAGAAGCTTTCCCCACAGATGGGCAGTATCTTACGGCACCTACTCCTGCTCAACGAACATTCAGGTCTAATTCTCCGACTCCTTCGATCTCCAGAGACACCACACCTTCAGATATTGAATACGAACTCCCCCCTACGCCACCTGGGAGAAGCAATCGCATCGTCTCTTTAAGTGCTTCCTCCGCGATCCTGCTATCGAATCCGCCTTTATTTCGCATGGAGATGCGGCGGAAATCATCACCTCAGCCCGGATCCCCACCAGCGCAGGCTCAGAAGCGACGTAGATCGCTAACGCCGATGACCCCAGGAGACGATAATGACCGCCCTCCTGCTCAGCGACAACGTACGGCTCATCAACTACCATCATCCCCGCCTGCAATGGAGGAACGAGCAGAACGCTTGATGGGAATAAATAGTATCATGAAGGAGGTTTGGGCAGACCCATTGGATGTGCGGGCAGAAGCTGAGAGCCTGGAGAGTATGATACTACCCGAGAAGAATGAACCGAATACGCAAGGGAGGGAATTCTCTGAAGGGGTAAGCGCCATGGTTCATCTCAGCGTACGCGCGATAGTGGAGCATTGGGAAGGGAATACGGAGACGGTGGACGAGCTCTTGAACCTTAGCGCCCGTATCATCCAGAGCTTGCAAAGGATGAATCGGGACAGGCTCGGTAGGCTTACGGGAACTCCTTACGAACAAGTCAATTTGTAGATTATAAGTAATGAAAAACTCCGCAAAAGGGATGTCCTTTCGCATAGTTTCTGTGGAAGTAGTATTCTCGACGGTCCTTTTGCGATGCTGACAACGCATAAACAAATCCTCGTGTCAATTTATGACCCCGTCCGGCGGGGCCGATCATCAGTGGCTGTGATGGTTCGAGTGGCTATGCACCGTGCCTGAATCTATCCGTTTCTCTCTGTTTGCCTCAGTCCAAGTGCCCTAGTCCCGTACACTCGAGTGAACATCTCATTTGAGTCTTCTGTTTCTTTCATAAACTCTTTGATTCCAGTCGCGGACAATACTTCTTTTCAATCTTCCGCTTTGACCCTTCACCTGACACATGCAGCGACTAAGCAAACAGGTCAATGCGCTACTATTGTAGATGTATAAAAGCTGCTAGTCTCGAGTGGTTCCATACACCTTCGGTTGACCCCCATTTTCAATGAGCTCGTATCAAGATCATATGCTCCTTAGGTGTGTTTTTCCTCTAGCCCTTTTCCACGGGATCTCATCACCTATTGTCAGTTTTGGTTGCACCCTCTGCGGTTTTCGATCCGTTGACGAAGATAGCATGAATGTTCATCTCGCTACCATACATTCATCTGCGCCATACGATGCTGCATACGAGGAAGCTTGGAGAGACGTAAGCTTATCTTTTCCTTGCCTGTGATGCGGCGGTCTCAAGAATTCATCCCCTAGATGTTCTTGAACCCACAGGGTCCTGAGATGTATTTTCATTCGGACAACGATGGTCACGAAACTGATATAGGATGCTATGGTGACCGCTACCCTACAGTACGTAGACTTCGCTGAATGTTAGCCCGCCACTCACGTCTGTCTACTTGCTCTCAGGGCTCATCGCCGTCTGTCATGGATGATACAGCCTTGTGCTCTTACGAGGAACATGTCGCGTCCGCATCCGATGGCGGAGACATCGTCAATTCCACCTTCATCTTCTCGTTACTGGAGGACGATCTTTCCCGCCTTACTATCGATTCTGGCCCTGCAACATCATCCTCTTCACTTGCGGCGAGCCTCGAGGCTTTGGATCTCTCGGAGGATCCAACTGCCACAGAAGAAATGTCCGATATCCCATCGTACGACGCCGATCTGGACGAGCACGATGCTCATTTAGACGTATTAGAAGAATATGAGTGTTATATGGATGACCTGGATTACGGCGTGGGTTTTTAGTCCTTACCAAGTGTTTTTGGCCTTGATAGGGGGAAGTTGCCCCATGCTCGTTAGCTCCACGAGCGGGGAAGTGTTATTATTTCGTGCTGCATATTTACATTGGAAGTATCTACCGTTAATACTACTTTTCCTTTCGCGTAGAATTTCGGAACGCCGTACTCTTTGATTGATTTCTTCTCGCCCTGGACATCGTACAACAGCGGCGCCTCGGTTCGGGGGAGCCCCCGAGCGCAGCGAGGGAGGGGAGAGGCGGGGAATGATCGGTCCTCTTCGCGAACATATCAAGAAGAGTGACTTGTACTAGTTGCCCCCACGGCTCGGGGGTAATCCCCCGAGTAGGGTATCTCATTATTATATGTATCTACGACAGTTTCTCTGTATCTACGTAGCTACCAGAAAGTTTCAACATCCGCGTGTTATTCCTGAGCCTGAGGATGAAGAACGACACATCCAACATTAATGATTCGTCCCTGCCCCGCGCCGAATGCATTGCGTGAGTCCCCCATACTGATTTCTTTGATCCTTCGAATGTGTTACGCATTAGCGCCGCGCTGCTTCAATCGATAGATGGCCATGGTCCCCACAGACACAGGACGCGCTGTAGCGATCAGCTTCTATAAGAAAAAGGACGTTGTTATCACAGACATCCAATGCAAGAGATACAAGACTTACTCGATTGATTGAATCTCCGTAACATGAGTCGTGGAGACGTGAACACCAATGGGATTACAATACGCGCCCAACTTCTTCTCGATCGTACAGAAATGTTTTAATATATACAAAAATTCGCTTCAAGTATCCTCTAAGTAACTGAAATCAGCGAGATATGAGCTCAAGTCCACGGAAAGACGTACCTTCGCTGTCTACGCGCTCGAACGATCCTTCCTCCCAAATACAATGTCCTCCGTTCTTGTAGAATTTGGACCGTCCACGCTTCCTATTGGCGTGGATGGTCGCCACTTCGACTTTGTTGCGGACGGCGCGGACGGTTGCGTGTCCATGAGGATCGTTGTCTTCTTTGAGGTGAGGCGGCTCGCTGTCGCCTCCTCAGCGGACGGCGACACGTCGGTACGAGATCTGGTACTCACGAAATCACCCAGCTAACGTTGGTTTCGACCTTGTACTTCTTCATCGCCGTCTGGATCTCTGGCTTCGTGAAGGCCTTCTCGGTATACGAGATGGCGGCCTTGAGACGGAGGACGTGTTCTGGTTTCTTAGCGTTGGCCCAGAAACTGGCGGCATAGATGGGTAGTCGGGCTGCAGCTGTCGTTAGAGAGGAAACTCGGTGGGAGGAGTGGGATGTCCACTCTTCGCGACGAAACCTACCTGACATGACGGTTCTGGAAGAAGAGTAATTAGTGTGGAAAATCCGAAGAATCCGAATTTATACTTACCAGATGAGAGCTGTGGTCAAGAACTAAGTACGAAAACTTTAGAGACGTGGAAATAAATACATACATGACGAATCTATTTGAGAATTAATCAGAGAAATTTCGAAGAAATAAAAATATCTATCGTTACCAACTGATTGACAATTTCGACGGATAATCCCGAAACGGTACGGGTATCCGCAGAAGGTACTCGCTGTCGTCGGGATGCAGCTGGCAAATTGAATCCGAAGGCCAATGTTGAACATTGGCATCTGGCCTGTGGTTTGCCTGCCATCTCAAGTGTAATGTACATTCGAGAAGGCAAGTCTTGGAGTAGGGATGTTGCGGAGTCGGTTGTGACGCGTCGATGAAAGTGCGAGGAGACGGAGGTCGATATAATGTGGTTGTGGCGGGCAAGGGAGGAGGATTTCGTGAGTCATACCATCGTTTCGCTGACATAACTTACTGCGGTCCGGCGCATTCGATCATGGCGGGGCCGCCGTCGACGGTCATACCAAAACGGGATATTACATAATATGCCGAGCAAGCCGAACGCAGATTCGAGTTTAAGTTTCAACGTTATGTAGCCTCCTTGGGCGATACGTTCATTGCTACATTCTATTCCGTCTGTCCGCGAGAGAACATCTCTTTTGTGCATGACAGAGTTTGCTCATCGTTTCGACGTTTGATCTTTGTACTGATCTCTGCTTCATTTCCATTCGTCTTTTATTGGTCCTAAGTTTTCCTTTTATGCGGCAGTGCTTTGAATCTCACGAAGCGACTGACACCTCCAGAATGTAGGAAATGCGAAGTAAACTGTTACATCTCGACAAGACACACTCATATTCATGACTCGGCTTCAGGTCTTGCTCTCCACACATACGACTGTGAGTGCCGAGTCCGCTAATCTTGCGCCAGTCAACATCGGAACCATGTCTAGTAAGTTCATGACCTACTCAACGTTGCTTAATTTCATTGACTCTTAGTTCTACATTGTATACATGATCTTTGAGGTCCCCTTCGCGCTGATGATCAAAACGTATGGCTTCACCTTCTCGTATGTCGGAGGAGACGTTACTTGACAGCCTTGATAAGACAGAAGCCTTGCTTTTTTGTACCCCTGCATGCGGGCGCAGAATTCAAAACACGTCCTCGTAAACACCTTTCAAGGGCATTGTGGACATGATAGAGCATTACTAATTTACGGCGAGATCTGCCGGTGTACTCGTAGCTAAGTATGGGGCCCCTTCAACTTACGCTCCCGAGATTACAGTAGCCTACTAATAACTAATACGAGCTGTTACAAGTCAACGCGGCTCATCACTTGCGCTTACTTGTCGCTCTTTGAGCTGACCGCAAACATCATTTCTTTCAAGGATACCACCACATGGTCTCCGAGTCAGTCGCTCCGTCTCCACATTAAACAATGCATCCCCTCCGAAGAAATTAGCAGGTAATTAGCTCGATGCCACTTGCTCCGAATCTGGGATGTCCTTTTGCAAACTCTCGCGCCTTGATAATAGCGGTAGAAGCAGTGGGAAAGGAGAAGAACGAGAAGAAAAAAGATTTGACTATTGGATAAGGGGGAGTGTATTCGAATTCCCTTCTCCTTCCTTTCTCCTTCCGCAGTTGTACAATGTATTTGGTATAAGATTATAGATGTAAGATTATTAGACGCGAATGTCCATGGTCTGTGGCACATCCAAAGCTACGAACAGGGCAGAAATCAGAGGACAAGAACGCAGACAAGGAGAAGGACAACAACGTTCACACCAGAACGAACGGACATCTAGTTATTTTTCAGGCTTCTCTTCAGTCTTCTCCCTCTCAGGCTGCAGCCTCACGACGACAGATTCACGCGTCAAGAGATTGAAGATGCTCCCAAAGATGAACGCCACGAGCGAACAAGTAAAGATGATGACGTTATAAGGCATGCTGAAATCCGGTGTAGCCAGATCAGCCAGGAGTATCGGAGTATAGATGCGTTTTCTTGAATCATTGACGGGGATGTTAATGGCTGGAGGAAGGTCCCATCCGCGTTGGGCATCAGGTAGATGCTCAGTGTATCGCAGGAAAGACTTCGTGACGTCGATCGTGATGTGTTCGGTCGTCTGTGCTGGCAGAGTTATGATAGACTGGAAAGTTGCCGGGCGTGCGTGAGGTATTGGTGGGATGTACGATAAGTTGGAGATGAGGTCGTCTACGCAGAACGAGTCTCAGTAGACAGAAGAATAACAGGCTAATGAGCTTACCGCGTGGTTTGTCGTCAGCGGAGATACGCATAGTATGCAAGAAATTTTGAATGAACCATGGCATAGCCTCGAGATAAACTACATCTATCGGAGATGGGCCTCTGTTTCTGAGGGCGACAGAAAGTTGTCCTCGCATCTGGCTGCAACCATGAGGGACGCGCTGTACCGAAAGCTGTGTCCATGGCGGATTTGGTGAGGCCAAAGCTCAGACGGTCGATCGGGAGAGAATGAAACAATAAATGCGACAACGACTTACGATATGCAAAATCTTGAAGCCAGCGTAAATTGATGTTCAAGGGTTCGGCGACTAACGGAGCGAGGGTTAGTGATGTGATGGGACAGACGGCGTCGACAGCATACCATCGGTGCCATCATAGATGGCCATAGACCCGTCGTTTGACCGCGAGTCGCCAAGAGGTAACTGTACAAGTATACGGCTCTGCTGAGCAACTGGACAGCTTCGAGTAATGGTCCTATCGAATAAGGAAAGAAATGACCGATCCAGTGTCGACAATTAGCGCTTCAAATCGCAGTAAGAATTTGGTTCGCTTACCTTGTTTATTCTGAGACGAAACACGCAATGGGTCGGACACTAGCTGGAATGTCATCTTGACGTTGATGCCATGATCGGGATCCCACAGAACGTGTATACCCGTTCCATGTCAGTCGGTGTCAAAGAGATTGCAGGGGCTCAGCAGGCTAGCGATACCAGACAGCGATTTTCACGGTAATAGTTTCAAGAAAGGTGTTAAGTTTTCAGTGCAGACATGTCCAGACGGAAGAGTGGCATGGCGTAAGGAGTGAGGCATATTCCAGTCCGGCAAAGAACCTTCAGGCGAAAACGCCAGAGTGGGGGAGGTCGTTCGTTGATCATCCATAGAGGCAAGGGAAGCACAGAATAAGCCTGCGAGAGCATTCTGAAGCCTCCGCCACCGCGTATCAACCCTGAAAGCAGACAGTTCAGAGCGCGTAAAGAAGCTGAATACGGCTGACATGCGTGATCGGCCCGCCTTCGCTCATACACACCAGCAATTCGGCCCCCTTTCCGACGCCTGGCTCTTCGGGATAGTCCCAGGAGTCATAGTTCCATTTCCCAGCGTTGAGGGTCAGATGGAGTTCTGTAACAGCGTATTCGCGTAAGATTTGTCCTAGAGCCAGGGGGAAAAGCGTGTAATGTTGTGCTAGAAGTCGCTCAATAGATTATTCAAAATAGTTTCAATTCCTCACTCACATTCATCCTCATCCAATCCCAAAGTCTCTGGATTTCTGGGTTGAGAATCTTTCAGCCACGTATTGAACGAGAACCGGGACACTACTTTATTTGGCGTAGAGGTCGGATGGTTAGTTCCTCCTCAAATAATTCATGAATAAATTCGTAACCAAATACAGGCTGGAATAAAGTTCCTAGCAGTACGCACCTCCAGCGACCATGCATGATTGTTATTGACTGTTTCCGAAGCTCCGTCGGAGTTCAAAAAAAAATCCTTTCCGTCTTCCCCACCGTGAGGCGTTGTCTTCTGGAGAGATCTCGCCGAGAGATCTCTGACGAATATCTGTGATTGTCCGTGTATTTATACGTGAAATTACTCAAGCACAAGAGTATCGTCGCGCTCATTAATATTCCTGGACCAGGCGCGTCGCGATGGCTTATTCCCAGTTCTCGAAAAAGGTATACCTTGCTGTCCCAGAGGATCTCAAAGCATCGTTTCGTGCATCGCGGCGCGTTACATTGAATAATTATGTCTTGAAGACTCTGAAGTTGTGCACAGGCGATATCGTTTCCCTATCCAGTGAAGAAACGTTCACTGGAAAGGTAAAAAAACGACTCAGTCACACTTCACATCTCGATAACGACCTTCCCCCTCTGTTAGCATTTTGCGGTGGGCATCGTGTGGCCCTCTACCGAAGTTTCGCAAGACAGTACGTGAGGAACAACGTACTTGTAGGCGCGTCTCATCCTTGTGGCAACCGCTAGCTGTGTTAGTATCACCTACTATCTCCCGGCCAGCAGACTCGCTTGTGCTCGTTGTCGTCGCCAAAGCTACCACCTCGGTAAGGAATGCTAGAGCGGCTACTACCATTCGTTTGCAAGAGCTTTCTACAAATGGATCTTCGTCCCGCTCTCCAAGCAAACTTCAGGAGAAACGGCGTGATTGGTTCAGTATACTCCTGACAGAATCATTGGGTTCGTTTGGACGCATTCATTAGATCGTTTTCCTTTCTCAACTAGTCCTCTCTGTTTATTCATATGGCTAGTTAGCTCAAAATACATCACCGCTACGCAAACTTTGGAAGTCATGTATGAGGGTAATCGGCGTTGCTTCGTCGTCTCTTCCATTTCTTCACAGCGAACATCTAATTCTGGCCTGCCGGAAGATGTATCTCTCGTTTTCGAGGCACTTTCTGTAACCTCAGCCCAAATATGGATGGTCGGATGGGACGCCACCGTCGTCGTTCTTGAAGGAGTTCCTGAGAGCAAGCAAGGAACACCCTCGAAGGCATGCGTTCTGAAGAATATCAATTGTACAATCGCTTACTCCGCTGATTCTCAGTCCGACATCGAGGCGCTCTCGCCGCAGTCTGTCACGGAAGCATACCGTTCTGTCGGCGGTCTGGGCAAGCAGATTTCGGATATTCGTGACCTCCTTGAGATTCCATTGACCCGTCCAGATCTCTTCCAGTATTTTGGTAAGCTTGTTGATAGACGACTGTTTTCGTCAGTCTCCAATCGTTCATACTGGCGTATCATTTACAGGTCTTAAGCCACCTCGCGGAATCCTCTTATACGGCCCACCTGGCACGGGAAAGACTCACTTGGCACGAGCCATCGCTTCGGTTACAAAATCGTCTGTACTAGTCATCAATGGCCCCGAGCTGTCGTCTGCCTACCATGGGGAGACGGAATGCAAGTTGCGAGAATGGTTTAAGGAGGCACAAGAGAGAAGTCCATGTATTGTGGTTCTCGATGAAGTCGATGCCTATCTATATACTGAGAGCTCTGAGCGTTCAGAGCACAGCCACCAGATGGCCGTGTATATGGGAATCCAAATATGCGATCCATATTGAACATGACACAGTATATGATCTCTTACATCCCCCCTCCCATAGTCTTTAATTTTTAGAGCAAACGGCCCAGGAATGAGCGAGATATCGCGTCCCCGATCACGCGCATCAATCCCAGCCACATGTCTGCTGTAATCCCGACCTAGCTCAGTCCCAACCTCACCGGAGGCTTAAAAAATTAAACATTCATGTTTGCCTCGACCGTACCGTTCATATGCTACCCAACTCGGCCGCTCGCACTCCCGCGTTGCTCATATATACCCCCTGCAGTGTTCCCAGTACAGTCACGTGACCTAGTTCTGATGCCTTAGGGCGTGCACCGCTCCTGCTAGTTGCTGGGACGAGTCAAACGAACAGTACGAAAATCTTCACTAAATCACTGTGATGATTCTGTAGTTTCTAGATTTCTGGCGCTGTTCATCGAAACCCTTATACTGAGCGTTCTTTCACCCATACAAGCAAAATAAGCGTGTTTTCGGCTCTTTTTGCCTACATAGATCTCATTATACAGGTAGAAAATACACAATAACTACCTCCTAATGACTCTTGCTCGACAGATGTTACTTGCCTGCTTGTTGTTGCCATCCTACAGCATCTCTCGTGCTTTGTAGCGCAGTCATACCTGCTCCTTCGTCACTGTATGTGGCTATTATATGTACAAGTGGCC
>RZIO01000020.1:84820-94844 GCA_004338095.1 Gloeostereum incarnatum
CATGCCTGTGGCGTTTTTCCATGGAGATCTCTCCCCCTCCCATGTTAACCGGCGTCGTCGATTCCACCGCGGTGGTCTCCTGGGCATGTTTCAGTCTTTCTCTTCTTGTACGTCGTCGTCGTTAACGAGTGTGCGTTTCTGTGCTCTGGCGTTCCCTGACCGTCAGTATCCATTAGTCAATGTCTTGTTCCGTAATCTACGTTTAAGTTAGCGGACCTGTACGTATCCTCCTGACGGCTGGATGCTTTTTGTAACCCTTTTCTTGCTCTCGTGAACCTGGTTCATCGATCGTATCATCGTTTGCGCTCCTTGGGCTGTTCACGCCTACGTACCTCGTTCATGATCCTTCTGGTCTCCTCCTTAGAAAATCCGAGACCTTCACCGCACCATAAGTTGTAGTCGTCTTCTATTTCGCATCTCTTTCTTAATTTCGAGCAATTCTTGCATCTTGCTGTCATTTTGAGTCTCTCGCATGATATCCCTAGCTCCAGGCAAGGTGTGCAAAACTGCACGTCAAGCGGTCAATCTCACAAAAACTTGCTATGTGTATCTATGTGAAACACATACCTGGTTCGTCGTGGCCTTATGCGTAAAGTATTCGTTGATGTAATGCACATCTGATTTTTTTGCCTATACACCGTAGTCTTTCCTCTGGCCTGTCCACTTCCCAAAGTGGTCTCGTTGGCCAAGAAGAGTGTTGAATTAACGCCGCTGATCCAGATGTTCCTGACATATTTCCGTTCAAGTTTCCTGCAGAAGCCATTGGCGCCAGACTAGGTTGAAAGCAAGCTTGAGTGATCGTTGTTGCAGTTCAAGTCGGATTTGCGCACAATTTGAAATCTTAAAATTAAAGCCGCCGCGATCGCGCCGCACGATCTGTCACATCCTCGTGGGTTTGTGACGTTGGTAGTCTTTGTCAGCGCTTAGCTAAAATACACGTGGCTCTTCCATCATAGCTGATGGACACTCTGCGCAGGGCGGCGAAAATACACTGTGTATTCTATTGCCATCCACTTCCGAGATGGTTCATCTCAGCATTCTATTACCGCTCGTTTCCTGTAGCTCTTCTCTATATGAGCGACTAATCTGGAATGTCATCAAAATTTCCCTGGTCGTTTTCTCAGACTCGGGCTCATTTTACCCCAGTTGCACTGTACCTTTTGCTAGGCCTTTCGTCTCGTCTATCAGGCCGTAGGTTAAAACATCTCTGCTGTATTTACCTAATGGGAACCATTTTTAGGCGCCATTTATTCCCGCGCTGCTCGCTTTCAAGTCTTTCTGTCGGATTACTGTTGAACAACGCTTTTGACGACCGCTGTTCACTAGGCGGTTGTGGGTAATCTCTCAAACATTTCTCTCTGAGCTTGGGAAAGTACCAAGGTCTGCTGTAATAAGCAACCCCGTATTTGTTAATTCTCCTCCTCTCGTAGGGCACGATCGGGATGCCATTTACGCTCCTCATACTATTTATTATTCATGTGGCTGTCAGTAGTTGCTCTCCCTGATATATCTCCCACAATGCTACATCATTGAACTTCGTCTGTCGTTCTCCGGTATGTGTCGCTATCCACGCGGGCCACTCATGACCAACTCTGAGCGTTACATTTTTGAATCGTGCGTCCATCTTACCTGCTCTGTCGTTTGCGTTCAAACTCGACCATTTACTGAGACTCAATGTGCATAATGCCTCCTGACAGTCGCCTAACGTTCTTCCGTGTACGTCGCATTCTTACTGTCTCCTCTACTCCTTGTGCTTCTGTTCGCTTGAAGCCAAATTCCCCAGATAAACCCCGGCTTTACTACCTGTTTCTGTTGTCCAGGTATCGGGATCTATCAGGGTTGTTATTCTCTATGTGCTCCCCTGACAAGTCTCAACAGTTCGTATCAACGCTCTTATGCCGGCTCCGCAATCGAACTTCCGTTCTCTCATGCAAAATTTATCACAGCTTCGCTGTCACCCTTAGTTTGGCTGAGGTCAGGCTCTTTCCCAGACGACATGATACACCAGCGCCCACATGTCATCAACGCTGTTCCACGATCATTTTCGCATCAGGTGGGTAATCGTATCTCCCGTTCCTATTCATGCTCCATACAGAATATAATTATGCAGGAAAACTTTCGGTCTGCATTTTAAGTTCTTTTTTGTCATCCGATCGATCATTCCAATGTATCTATAATTTTAAACAGCAACAGCCAATTACTTTCCTCCTCCGCTCTTTCGCTAATGGACCATCGCGAGGCGGTTATGAACAAAACTGCAATCGACTATCCTGTCCGTGTTCTCTTCATCAGTGGTCTATGTAGCGTGAGTGCAGCTCACCGGATGAACTTGTGTGTTTCTGACCTCTCCCATAGCTTGCGAGCGCTCAATCTTCTCCGACTGAAGAAGCTGCGAGGAGAAGACAAGATGCGAAGCAGGAGTATGACAAACATGATCCAGGAGTACTTTACCCCATCGCTCTTGCGTTATATCACCTCGATGGCTCCTGGCGTGAGTTTCCGTCCGACTGTCTCTTTTCTATTCTTCTATCGTCTGATTGTGGTTATGTTCAGCTCGACCACCTTGCCCTCCTCATGATGTGGAAAGCGCAAGCTGCAAGACCTGATGTTCCAGAATGGTCCCTTCTCTTCAATGTTTCTCTCGTCGTCGGGGGGCCAATGATCCCCAGGCACAACGCCTTTCAAATATTCCCTGAACATCTCCTGATCTTGCCGACATCGGAAGTAGTCGCAGAGTTGCTCGATCCATCCATGGTCCAGCAGGTTACCGACAATCCTCATTCCAATGCCGACATGAAGATGCATGTGTTGTTAGATCCAGACGTGTGCTTGGCCACGACTTTGTGATGAACATCGAGGCGGATATTATCCTTACCATGCAAGCGGTCCATACGGTACCTCACACCGTTATCTCAGATGTAGAGCTCCAAATGGTCAAAGAGGTGGTATTCTTCTGGAGGTCTTTACGACCGGAGGTTAATCCTGACGGTGCCACCTTTGTACTTGTCGAATAGAATATTTGATCGACTGATATGATACAGTAACCCTTATAGGAAGGACGTGCCTTGAATGCAAATTGTGGGATGGTATGCACCCACGCCATCATCGTCTTTGTCATCTAAAACATCCCCAAATAAACGTGTATCATATTCTCTCACCCTCCATCAGTGCGGATGAGCGGGATCCCCACGATTAGCGATTGGCATCTACTTGTTCGTTGCAATGTGTTCTACCGTTCCCTCCGCTTTCTCGCACTCCTGATAAGCACTACCTTGATTCTAGTTCTAGTCTTCAATCGACCCAGCAGGGTCATTTCAGCCCGACCCATATTTGCAAACCTCGGTTCTCCCATTTGAATCGTTTTCGGGGGCCTTTTTCCAGAACAAATGTGGTTCCTTTTTTCGGGAGAGCGCGCGCTGCTTGTATCTATAAATTTCCATCTGATTGTGATCGGTTGTTACTATCCCAATCACTCGTTTCAGGTCCCCCGCATGCGCCTGTAAGAACTCCCGCTACCCGCTTTCCTTTCTTCCTTTCCTCCCATTTTTCTAGCTGTCATGGACCGTCAGGCCCTGCTTATGCAGCGGCGTCATCTTCCTCGTCGCATCCCGCGATTTCATTGCGCTGGTCTTCTTGCGCTGCTCAGTCAGCGAACTCGGAAAACATTGTTCTCTTCTTTTCATCCTAGCACTTGAAGCTAATTCCGCACCAGTTCCAACCCTTTCTCCTCACAAGGACTTGGGCTGCTCGATTCCACCTCCATTATTCGCTTCTCCGCCTGGGTAGGCCCAGGAAGGATTGATTTCGTTCGTAAGCGCGTGAAGCACCTCAGAATAGAGGCTCCCCATGCGTATCCTCCCGAGGATCTGCTCTCGGCAATCGTCAGGATTCTCCTCATCTGCGCCCACGTTCAGGTCCTTCACCTGTTAGTCGTATTCCCTCATTCTCGACTTTGTACGTTCGTTCACGTCAGTCGGCTGTTTCCCCATCTTCGTCACCTCTACGTTTCTGTGGAACTCTTTGTTCCCTCGACCGGACTCTTCCCCTCCTTGGATCAACCTTTGTCAGCTCACCAACCTCGCTATCTATTTCAATGAGTCAGGTGTCGCGTTCTTATCCCAATTTAGTGGCCTCGATCTTCGTATCCTCGTCCAGTTGGAGCAGCTGGCCTTATATTCTCTTCTTCATCTCCAGGGGGGAACGGTGGCTGGCCTTGGGAAGAAAATATATATTCCAAGCATCATCCATCGGCTCCCGAGACTTTGAGCGTCATCTCATTTGTCGGGGAGAGACCTGGTATTCTGGCCGCTGGCAGAGCGTTATCCTGAACTTCCCATATCAAATCGTGCTGTTTTTGTCGTCGTGGGTCAACCTCATGTACATTGGTCTGAGCAGCCAACCTCTCAGCGACCCCCCCCTTGTCTACGTACCGGAGGCGATTTCAGAAAACCTTGGCATGCATGGAAAGCCTCCACTGTTGTGCTTGCAGCCCGCCGCCACTGGTGAGTCCAGCCCAATGTCGTCTGCACGTCAGTCCCCTGAGGTGATCTGTGCAGATATCAATGGCATGGCACGTAGGTGATCTTCCCCTTCTCTCGTCAAACGTTCGCTTCACGCGTATCGGCATTAGGTTCCTCTTTTGTGTTATATAAGCGTTAGTAGTCATCTGTCATATATAAAAACAAATAACGCTGCCCTCCTTATCTTCCCCCCTCTCTGCTTCGCCCCGACCGCAATGCCCCACCCTCACTTAGGTTTTTTGCAACCCTTCCACAGCAACCACATCGCAAACACGGATTCCCTTTTTGCTCCCTTTCCACGTCCACGGGCAATATGGCCTCGGACAACTGTTCTACGCTCTAGACGACGTTTGTCCTTCTCAGAACTCCCTTAGCCTCAGCATGACCTGTAAAGCTCTCCGCGGGGGTGTGCCGTTTGTTTCAGCCTCTCGTACCACTCCTCTCTCTGTCTGACTTATCATCTCTTCTCAAAACAAAAGTTTCGATGTTCCCCTTCATCGTAACGTTCACCTTGCTGACCACGAATCGTATCGCTCTTCTGGACGACTATCCTTACGTCCACACGTCAAGTGGGGTTCTACACAATGGCCTCTGTTCAGACCCTCTGGCTCCAGAATGATGCGTTCTGGTATTCTCCCGTGGAGATGGAGGAGAGATCATAGACATCGTGCGATATGTGATAGCGTGACACACTGTCCCTGTATGTTTCTCCATTCTTCCGGCTCCACGATCATCTCCACCGCCCGACCTCCTTTCAAATCTCGTTCAATTCAGAGGACACTTGGTGTTTCTTGCCAAGAGCGAGTCCATGTTTGGTGTTGACTTCGGACCGTACAATATGGGAGGTTATCCGCGTTGGCACCGAATGGACGCGTCCTTCTCCCCAAGTTTGTTCTTCCTTTGGGCATAAGCTCGTGACGCTTCGGGTGTGTCACCTTTCCCTACGGCCCTATCCCTCTGAAGTTTTCCCATTTCATCAATCTCCCATCATCTTTCCCTTTTATTTCGGCAGGATTCTGTTCCTGGTCAACGTTGGGAGTTTTCTCCTATTTTCCTCGAAATCTCTCCTCGAGACCATTCTGTCCACAAGTCAAAAACCATTCTACTGGCCGCAGAATCAGACCGTCTGGAATATACCACACTACCTAGAGTACTTGTCCGGTACAGAGACGGCGCCTCGTCTTCTGGTACGCCTTTCCGGTTGGGTACGATGCACTTGTTTGGACGTTTGTATAACTCCCTTCCGCTGCTACCCTTTGTCTTCCCTTCCCTACCGATCTATTGGATCATACAGAGGCATGGCAGTACGGCAAGGTTACACTTCTCTCCGCAAAGCCGTCGCTCTCCCTCTGACCAATGAGGTCTGAGTTTTCTCAGCTTTCCCCCCACAACGTTCTCCCCCCCTGTCTTACTTAGCTAACTGAGTCCGCGTATGTAGACGTCAGCATCTAATGCAGAGCGAACCGAGAACATGTATCCTAGATTACCATATGGTACAATGTTCCGCGTTTAGTCTATTCCGATCAGCCGGAGTTATGGAGTTCGGTTAGGTTCAACGACGTCGCCCGCTTTTCATCGTCACATGAAATGTATTTCATTTTTCTTCCTTTCCATCAGGGATCCTATAGAGTTACCCCCCCTCTCTGTACATGCTAGTATTCTCATGAGCCAGCATTCCTCTATGATGATGTTCTCCGAACTATCCTGCGCCTGGCCGCTTTGATGCATCGGCCGAGCGCAGGGCGAATCCGTCAGGTAGACCGTCAGAGTCGCGAGTGGTGAGTGTCGAGTGGTATGTCCCCATCCTTTTCTTTTTCTGTTTCGCTGTTTTTCTTATATTTCCTCTTCTGTTCCGCATTAGGGTCGAGGACCTCCACGTCGAGCGAGTGGATATGCTCTCTCCCGAATCCGTCAACCGCTTCCGCACGTCTCCTCTCTCCCCACAGAACCCCACCTTTGAGCTACTACCGGGAGAATGTTCGGCATGTCAAGGTTGTTGCGCATCGCCGACGACTTCACGCTTCAGTCTATTCTGCGTATCATAGACGTATGTTCCAACGTTTTCAACGCCTCGAACTGCTGTATCCAGATCTTCCGGATTCACTCTTTTTACACCCACGCTTTTCAATTGCCACGTTTAATCCACCTGAACACTTACATCGCCGATGTATTCGCTGGTTGGTTCGATCGCGCTCAGGATTTCCGACCGAGCGGCCCGCAGCTCTACGTTCTCGTCCTCCACTTTCCAGCCGACATCAGCATGGCATCCCACTCTTTAACAGCATTCAGCTGTCCGACTTTCCACAGCTCGGGTGGCTATCATTCTCTCTTTCCTCTTCCATCGACGCACTAGACAGCCGTATATCACACATTTGGCAGTCTCGACCTCCTGGACTATAGACACCCTTCCGCTCTCCATATCCCTATGTGTATTTGTCGGAGAGGTTGATCCCATCGTTTCTACCCTTGAAGGACCTATCCTGCTGTTGCCCTTTCATCCCGGGTCGCCGTCATGTCTGCAGAGCAATACGGCAAGAAGACGTTTCAAGTTCAGGGGTTATCAGTCCTCAGGCGTTATGGTCCTTATCAACCAAGGCGGCGACATAACCGATCAATCCCATTTATTTGGGATTGGGGGCTTCAATTTCTTCATTACAAGCAATCACATGATCTCGTCCAGTACCGTCTCGCTTCTTCCCTGTCATCTTATTCATGAGATCTGCGTAGCCTATTTTCGTCGCCCCTGACAAAACAGTCACGTTTTCATCTCACAGAACAGGGTGCTTACATAACTTGTGGTACCTATCTATTACCGTCCTGAATATCTAATTCCATTGTTTTGTTTTTTTTTGATGGCGTCCGATCCCCCTTTGCCTCCGGAAAGTCCTGGGCCATATTTATCTTTCCACTGTGCAACGCCTTCTGTCCCTTGTTAGAACCGTCAGCCGTTTATGCAATGTTTGTGTGCTTCTCCCCCACACCTCTCTTAGGTCCGCAAGCTGATTTTCCGTCCCTATCAGCGGCCAGGAACCTCTACATAGAGAGTCTTCCTCGACAGCACCTTCCGATTAAGGGGATTTCATAGTGCCGTGCGCGCGCGCAACGATTCGACCTTTTACCGCTGCGTACGTTCGCTCTGGTTGGAAAACCGCAGAAGTGTGCCAGTACAATCATGCGCTGGAGGATCAGGTGGTGGTCCCCATTCTGATTGCCTGTCGAAAGTTGAAGAGCTAGCCTCTTGTCCTATCTTTCCAACAGGTCTTCACTAGCCTTAACACAGGCCACTTTGACCGTTCTCACTACCCTTCACTGTTACGTCCTTTCTCGTTGAAGATTACTCCGTCGCGATAGGAACATCTCCCAAACCATTCGAGCTCGTTCTCCTCTTCTACCCTCCTCAAAGAGCTGTCAGCCTCACTAAAAGACGTGTTCCGGTGGATAGTCGTTCACAAGAGCTTCACTGCACTTCTACTCGTTTTTCACTAAAGCAGCTTGCGATAGTCTACGAGTGGGAGCGCCAGGACCCATCGGTATCCCATGCTACCTCTCCGACGTCTGTCGAAATCTTCCGAAAATCCGTCGCCGTAGACGTCGTAGTCGTCGTACGATCGCTCATCCCAGACCTATTTGCCACCTCTTTTCCCGTCGATTTTCTTTCTGGAAAGTGGGACCGTGCTGGTTTTTCACATGCACTCGGCAGGGTGCGTGGGGGATTCAGGCGCTTTCCCTTTCATGTTGTTTACCTTCAGGGCGCTCTCGATCATCCAGAACTCTCCCCAACCGTCTACAAGCCGTGTTTTTGTTAAAGCTCTGGGAAGTTCGCTCGGGAAGTTTCTAGAGATCCGGAACTGGAAGCGAGACCGCACTTGTACGCACACACTGCTTATTCTGCTAATGTTTCAGTAACACCCCCCACCCCCTCCCCGGGGTTTGACTATCCCTACGGTATCAAGAAGCAGTGCTGTGTTCCCGAGGCACGCCGCAAGTCTATCACAGGCTCGTGGTCGAACTTCTTTTCGATCCTAATGGTTTACGATCTTCCCTAACAAACCTCGGCCATCGTGCCCGGGCCCTTGCTATCCAAACGAACGTGTTCCAGTCGATGTGAGATCGGGTGTGACAATGTGTAGAACGTGGGACGGCGCCCCCTCCCAGCTTGGATCTGAGGACGGACGTCCGATCATTGGCGGATTGTTGTATCGGTCACGAAGCTCTAGTCAACGTGAAGTTGGGTTTTAGTTTTCGCATATTTTTTTAATAAAAATTATTTAAAGGTCAATGTCAATAAATTTCCGCAGTGTTTTGTGATAGGGTCTGATAGAGTTCAATCTTAAAGGTATACCCTTCCCGCACGGTGTTGTACTATACCCACGATGACGCCACTATGCCGGATTGGTCGGTATCACATCGCGGCGCGTTGATATCGAACGGCGTGGCCATCAACATCATAATTCTTGGGCATTCGCCAATTAAATTCCAAATCCAGATTGCAACTGTGTGCCGGGTATTGAACACGGAGATTGATATGGTCAGTGACCGTTTTATCCCCTAATCGCTGGTGGGTTCGTCGGGTCCAGTTCGGGCTGCCTGGTCGAAATCCATTCTCCCAAGCTTAGGTTAGACCGTACTGTCATAGGCAGCTCGTTCTTCCCATTCTTCTTTTTGATGTAACTCTGGATCTCGACAATGGGAAATAAAAAAAGGGGGAAACCCGACCGTTTGCTATTATTTCATCGTCAAGGGCGGGGCATCCGGGTGATATCCAGATTGGCAATCACATTTCACTGATTTCCATCTTTCCTCCGAACCATCAATGGCCTTGGTACTAGGTCATTTCTAGGATTTGAATCTTGAAACGTTAGTGGTCAGATATAGTCATAGAGTGTGCGGTCTCCAGTATGTGATATCTCCGGAGCGAGCATGAAACCATGCCTATCCTCTAAAAACACCAACAAGGTTACGGCACCCGTCAATGGTGGATTCCGTGTTTACCAAAATCAGGTCAGCCTCATTTCTTTTCTGTTTCTTTTTTTTTTCTTTTTTTGTCTTTTAATATTCTTATTCGTTTTCATTTTCGTGTTTCGTCTACTTTTCTGACACCGAACCAGCGCCGTAGTTTTTGCCAAACGATAAGGTCGTTCACTCAAGGAGTCATATTAATGAGGTCAGAACAAACCAAACTAGTTCTAAAAGCGATTTGGTACGGGCCCGATGGTCAGCGATTGATTTCTGAATTTAAAGGGGTGGATCCACTCCCAAGCCAATCATCTGCATTTATCGACTCAACACAGAGGGTGTCAATGATATCGGCCTTAGCGGTAATATGCAGGGGGGAGCGGTAGGCAACTTCTTGCAGGTACAAAGAATCAGAAAGCATCTGGAATTGACAGAGAGTTGTCCTGCGCGGAACGCGGAAAGTCTGAGGATAGGAGTCCAGTGCGCCTGTGAGGAGGCTAATAATAGACTCACAATTTTTTGCGTAATGGAGAGTAAACCTCATAGAA
>RZIO01000019.1:9397-20365 GCA_004338095.1 Gloeostereum incarnatum
TCTCATGCTCATATGCAGTCAGCAGGGCATAATGTCTCATGTATGTCCAAGAAAACTATTGATCTGTCTACCAGGCTTCTTCTCCTTGGCTTCACAGTCCAGGGCAAGCACTAGCCACAATTCCTATTCTGCAACTGACTTCTTTGTTTGTATCTCCAGAGATCTTATCCCAATAAAGGCATGGGTCAACAGGCTGGCAGATCAGACTACATATGTGTCCTCTGTCACTCTCGACCATGATGGAGTGCCTTGTTCCCATTACCCGCTGGCCATATATAGATCATAACTGTTCTGTGCTATGGATGCTGTATATCTGCCCTTGGTCCTATCTTCATCTCTACCCCCCCTACTCCACTCTAGTCGTACCATGTTAGCTCTTTCCCTTTCTGCCTGGCCTGGATGTGATGAAGAGGATAAAGGCGGGCCATGTTTTCAAGTATGGACATGCACGTGTTGGCTTTCAGGTCTCATCTAGTCAAGACAGAGTCCTCTCAAGTAACTCCTAGTTCCATTGGCTGACGAGACATAGGCAACTAGACTGGGGAAGAATAGGAGGATGTAAGAGCAAGAGCAAGAGCAAGTAGACACGTCTCTCCTCTTGACATTTCACCCTATTCACCAAGTAGTAGCAGCAGATCAAAGGATGCCTTGTCATCATATGCATCCCGATCCATCAAGGAATTTTTTTCCCTCCACTACATTGCGTTAGTTGAAGTGCTGTTCTCCCTATTATGCTATCCTCCCTCTGGATGTAGTACTACTGCTCTATGATAGCAATACTTTGAACCAACGCGCTGGTGTTGCTTCAAATCTAGACTGAGGAATCTTTCAAAGGCACATTTCGTGTAGATTATGGAGGGAAAGCCGTGTCATGGTCGGACAGATGGACTTATGATCACAGTTGTGGCGGACTTGGATTTACGAGGCGTTCCCTAAACAGGAACCACGTGTGATCGATCAATCAGATCAATTGTATGGTTTCTTTTTGTTCTTGCACTCGTTCTTTGTCTTCACGGTCTCCTGTAACAATGAAGATCTACTCCTCTAGGCTCTGAATAGGTGTTTTGCTCCCTTAGTTACACGTGCTACAAAAACGAATACTTTGTCAACCATCCATGAATCTTTTGTTCAAGCTCTGAAACGTGGGATAAGATCCCCGTACTTGTAACCACGCTTCCTGGCGAAACAAAAAGACAGTCGGTTTTTGTTTTCCCAACACGAGCTTGTGAAGGAAACGACTCGCGTATTTAAACCGGGCTGCTGCTGCTGCCATGCTTTCTATCTTCAACACCCTCGGATTTGAACGTTATGAGGTGAGGTGAGGTTCATAATGTGTGTTCGCGTTCTTAATCTCATGTGTGCCACTCTCAATAGTCTGGATACTGTCGCCAAAGAGGTCTACCGATACATCCGCGATGTGTCCCGCGACGATAAGGACGACGACGGGGTCGCCCTTCTTTTGCCTTGGAGTCTAGTCTCCAGAGAGTTTCTGCATCTCTCGCGTGAGGAATTGTTATCCAATCTTGAGCTCACCTTCCCTTCCGATCATTACTACACCTTCTTTGAACTGCTCCGGTCTCCCCAGTGCACCATCCCACGCACACAGGGGAAGTGCGTTTCTGCGGGCTCAGAGACGCTATCGGAGATACGTCCGCGCTGTCCGCGTTCAAAGACAACATGCCCATATTCTTCCGATACTTCCATAAGGTAGAAGCCTTGCTGTTCGTCGACTATTACTTTGGTCGGGGAATCTTGCTGAGAGAGTGGAATACGCAGCCGTTCCGCGTCAGGAGCAATTGCGCTTTTGGGCAGTTGCTTTTGACTGGATGCGTCTTCGATTCCACCGAAGCGTATGTGCAGACGGTAGCGGGACTAGCTTCCCGTAGTCGATCTCTAAAGATGCTCCGCCTAGATGACGTGTGGCACAATTGGGGTACGGTCGTTGTTGATGATGATCAGATGCACGTCGACCCGAACCCTAATACGGAGACTCCGCTGGTGCCTTTGAACGAGCTCCCTGCCCTCAGACAACCGCTGTACTCTGTACACATCACGGGCCAGAGTGATTTCACGTCTGGTATCCTTCCGTGGCTTCATCAGAACCGACCGATGCTTAGGCAGCTGGAGCTGTGTGATTTGCAGAGGATACAGTCCCGACAATGGAATTTCTTCGTCGACATCATCGCTGCTTCGGAGTGCTTAGATTATCTCTCCTATGGATTTTGCGAGTCTCTTTTTCCCATTGATGGTGAGCCTCCTCGATCTCTCTCTCTTGTATATCATCTGACAATGACTTGAACAGAATTCAGCCCGCCCGTAGATCTCTCCACTCCAAGTAAAACCTTATCCTACCTATCGATTTATCGAACCCTGAATAGTAATGGAATGGCTCCGGAACCCAATGCACTCGACACGATAGACATCAATTCACCTCTGGAAGATATTACGTTGAGGTTCACCGTCTACCATCCGAACGATTTGGCCGGAATAGACCTAAGGCGGGTCGATTCTATCATCGCCTCAAAGAACCTGGGAAATCTCCGCCGAGTCCATATAGAGTACGAGGGATACTTTGAAGAGGAAGGGTACGTTAGCGGCCCAGCGGATACACCGTGGGAGGGATTGGAGAGCGTAGAGAGGAAGATTAGGGGGTGGATGCCGCGGTTGGAGGAGGCGGGCATTCTCCATGTTCGGCTTGAGGAACTTCGGGGAGGCGTCTTGGTTGAGGAGCGAGGATAGAATAGGTCTCTTTTAAGTTCATGAGACGTGTGGGCTATTTTGACTAGATGTTAACATTGTTTCCACATGTAATCCGCCCTCACCGAAGTCGGACGACGGCGGATCGCCAATATTACAAATTAAACTGTCCAAAACTCAGCAGTGTCCTCGAACGACCTTTCTTTTGTCGACTCTGAGATGGGAATGGCCGTCCCGTTGAAGATAGACCGTTAAAGACTCCGAGGAGTGGCGGAGCGCCCCATTCCACTGACCAATAAAATGCACTTACCATCAATAGGGACAAACGACGCGTTCGTATAAGTCGAGTGTAAGAATGGCTGGCCTATCAGTTTGATGATTTCTCGGGTTGCGCAAAATGAGGCGAGTGTGGCGCCTACTTCCATTTGTTTGGCCAACCCTTTTCGGACCAAACAGTAACTTCCGACTGTGCACCACTGGCACTAAAGCTATGTACGACTGACTCTTCTGCATCCACCGCCAAGAAGTTTGACCGCACTTGCCGGGTGGTGCCATTCTTCAGCAAAAAAAATCGATTGGCGCTGCCATGCGCGTGCAATTTGCGGGTGCAACGTTGAACGTAGCCACTAAAGGAAACGAGAACGACCGAGGAAGGATCAGATTTGGAAGAAGAGACGAATCAAGGAGTGCTGATAGTTCACCAGTCCCCCTTTCTTCAACTTGAGACCACTATAGGATAGCCGGCCTTCAAGCCCAACGCGTAAATCTCAGATATGCCGACGTGGACGACCTTGGTATAATCCGGGTGGAAAGCGATCTACAGTCCTTGACATCTATGTCACCCACCTAGGAGCTACGAAGGGAATTAGACTTGCTTATCGGGATCTCTTGCTCGACATTAGGCGTGATGTTCTACAATGTTTCCTTTCCCATGCGAACAAAATAGCAGTTTGGGCGGATTGGGTACAGAGTTTTCTGTCACGGGGAGCATGAATGGGCTGGAGGGGAGTTCCTGCGATCCAGCTGACGGGCGATAGAGAACGTTCCAGACTTCCAGCGTCTCCAGTGTCCCTCCTATCGTTGGCACGATCCTGATATATGTCCTTTAGTAGATCCTTGTGCTGTGCATACACTTCAACGACCTATAGCATTCCCTGTCCTTACTGCAACCATTGCACGAACTAAACACTTCTGTCTCCTCGAGCCGCTACCCCCCCCCCCCCTTTCCTGCCGCATCCACCTTCATCTTCATGAATTTGCCATGCATCCCTGATGTGTAGAATACCGGATCCGCCTTCGTGACCTGTGTCACCATCCCTGCCTCACGCTCCAATCCTGCATCTCCCGCGTATGATTGGGCGGGCACAGCCTTCACGTTGGTCAATACAGATGCGACTCCGCCTCGATTTGCGTGATCCATCTGCTGCACGAAACTGTCCGCCTCGATAGGCGCGACACTCAGCTTGGATAGGCGTGACACTCAGCCTCGATCAGGCTTCACTCATGTCTGTAAAGGGTGCTCACGCAAGTACATTTGCCGTTGCTAGCTCTATACCAGCTTTACGGACAGCCTATTAATAAATTGCTCCCAGGAAATCTTGAGGTGTTCGAGGCTGTCGCACTGCCCGACTTCGATGATCCCAACATTGACAAGGATGCTGCGCTCGCCGGGTTTCTTGGTAAGTGACTAGCGTGCCTTCATCCACTGCATGATTAGCTGATCGGTGCGCAGAGGATGATTCCCCGTACCCCGAGGTCCGCTCTGCAGTCGCCAACATTGATGACCCGACCGTCCCGGTGTCAACATTCCGCGCATGGGTCATCGGCATCTTCTGGGCAATTCTCATTCCCGTGCGTAATTGAAGTACCCTGAGATCCCCGTCCACTCCTAATCCACCTGCGCTCAGGGATTGAATCAATTTTTCTTCTTCCGATACCCTTCAGTTACTATTGGCGGTGTACGTCTACTATGCGTCCCTCTAGGCGAAAGCTATCTTTCTTACTCAATTTTCACAGATCGTTGCTCAGCTACTCGCGTTCCCCATCGGCAGAGTCTGGGCAGCTCTCGTACCTCACTGGACAATCTTTGGCATCTCATTGAATCCAGGGCCATTCTCTATCAAGGAACATGTACGCGTCGCGGTGCCATCGCATTACCCTGCTCACCGGTAAACCAACTAGGTCATCGTCACGATCATGGCTACCGTGGGTGCCTACAGCGCGTATGCAACGGACATAGTTGCGGTTCAGCGAGTCTATTATAACCAGAACTTCAATTTCGGATGTCAGTGCCCCTGGATCTTCCCTCTTGTCCTTTCTCCTGACGTTCTGCAGATCAATGGATGATTGTCATGTCGACACAGCTCATTGGGTTCTCTATCGGAGGTGTTGCCCGCCGTTTCCTTGTCCACCCGCCCTCGATGAGTATGTTCTACATCCCACTATCTCTGTCGTTCCTAGCGGTATCTCATGCGTTCGGCTTGTAGTTTGGCCCAATCAACTGGTGACCTGTGCTCTCTTCAACACTCTCCATGCGCAACACTATGCCGGAATCGGCACCCGTGGTGGAATCAGCCGAGAACGGTTCTTCTTCTACGCCTTCTTGTGCTCTGCCGTGTGGTACCTCCTTCCTTCCCGGGTATCTTTTCCAGGCTCTCAGTTATTTCTCCTGGATCTGTTGGATCGCACCCGATAACGTTCCAGTCAATCAAATGTTCGGATACGTTCATGGGATGGGTATGAGTTTGATTACATTCGACTGGGCTCAGGTTTGTTTGTGGGCTATCCCAGACCGATCCGGAGAGCTTATTCCTTGTTAGATTGCGTACATTGGCTCTCCACTTGCGACGCCTTGGTGGGCGGAAGCCAATATCGCCGCTGGCTTTGTGTTTTTCTTCTGTGAGTGCTTCGAGATCCTTTCCGCGTGACTTGGCTTCTAACGGAAACTCACTCCTAGGGATCCTTACTCCCATTCTCTATGTAAGTTTCCTATCTAACTACCGACGTCACTGGATTCTCATGGCTATTCTAGTACACAAATACGTGGAACAGTCAATACATGCCGTGAGTTCCTGTCTTCGTCATAAGATCACGACACTTAGAGCTTATGCAGGATTTCTTCTCGTGGATCTTACACGAACACGGGAGCCAACTACAACGTCACGATGATCGTCAACCCCGACGCCACGTTTAACGAAGAGGCGTATAAGGCCTATAGTCCACTATTTATATCCACTACTTTCGCTATCTCTTACGGATTGTCATTCGCTGGTATCACTTCTACCCTCACACATGCTTTGTGAGCTTCTCTGCACCTCGTGGCTTTCTATTCTGGGCTCAATGCCTTTCTTTCTTCTCTTCTAGCTTGTACTTCCGGAAACAGATCTGGTCTCAGTCTCGACGGGCTATGAGCGAGCAGCCTGACGTCCATGCGAGGCTGATGTCTCGGTATCCGCAAGTTCCTGAGTGGTGGTATGCCTGCATATTTGGTCTGTCGTTTCTCAAATTTCCTCCTCCCTTGGCCCACTGTATTGACGGAGTTCCTACAGTTAGCATGTTCGTCTTTGGTGTTGTCTCTATTGAGGTCTGGGATACAAAATTCCCCGTGTATGCTCATACCTTATGCTCCCGCAACCCGTTCTCACAGCGTTCTTTTAGTGAATACTTCATTCTCGCACTGGTCATCGCATTCTTCTACGTCATTCCGGTAGGGATGATACAAGCTATCACTAACCAGCAAGTCGGTCTCAACGTTATCACGGAACTTATCATCGGATACGCTCTCCCCGGGAGACCGGTGGCAATGATGATGTTCAAGACGTGGGGATACATCACCATGGCACAAGGCATGTTCCTATCCATATCGCTTGTTGGTTGACGTGATTTTGAACTTTCTTCAGCCCTCCAGTTCACTGCGGACTTCAAACTCGGCCACTACATGAAAATTCCACCGCGCAATATGTTCTGGGCTCAAGTGGTCGCGACTGTCATCGCCGGAACGGTTCAGCTCGGCGTGCAGTCCTGGATGTTCACTAACGTCCCGGATATTTGTGACCCTCACCAAAAGATGGATTTATATGTCCATCAACGGAGGTGTTTGGTGTGGCGAGCGTTATTTGGGGCGTGATCGGACCGGCGAGACAGTTCTCCCCTGGTCAAATCTATTACGCTCTTTGTTTCTTCTTCTTAGTTGGATTCATTGCACCGGTCTGTACGTGGCTGATTGGGTTGAAGTTCCCCAACAGTTTCGTTCGTTATGTCAAGTACGTTTTGAGTCCTTCTTGACATCGCAGCCGATGTTCACAAGGCGCTATAGTTTCCCTGTTATATTCACCGGAACTGGGCTAATACCTCCCGCAACTGCTGGTAAGCCTATCAAGAAACCGCCCACTGTCACGCGCACTGAATATCGTTTGCTCTAGTCAACTACGTCCCTTGGGCTATCGTTGGGTTCTTGTTCCAATATGTCATTCGTCGACGCCACTTCTCTTGGTGGACCAAGTACAACTACGTCCTCTCCGCCGCGTTAGATGCGGGCGTGGCCGTTTCGGTCGTCCTCATCTTCTTCTGTCTTCAATATCCGAAGAACGGGACGATTGGAAAGGACACGATTCAGATTTGGTGTACTATATCGTTTAACAATGCCGATGCGAAGGGGACGCCCATGTTAAGTGTGGCGGAAGGGGATACGTTTGGGCCTGCGACGTGGTAGTTGATTTGGCCTTTGTGTAATTGTAGTGTTCACGTTGACGAGAGATGTGTAAGATGTAAATTTTACCTCGTTTGTGCGTTATTACGACTCAGGTGGCCGCGGCCCTTGTGTCCGTAGTCGACATCCGAATAGGAATTGTGAAAGAAAAGAGAAGTCATCTGCTCTTTGATTCTTCCTATTCTTTTCTTATCTCGTGAATGCGGGGGTAGGGCGGTGTAGACGAGAGCACCCTCCGCATTATCCTTCAACGATAGCTCTATGATGCGGGCTACGATGCCTATTGAAGGGTGCAAGCATTCTATTTGATTTCGAGTATTGTGGTCTATGGTTGTACTGCTGCATGAAACGTCGCCGAGCTGCTTACAGCCATATTCTGTGAGTCTCTCTTGAAGATTCTGATGGTGTCAAGCCATCCGATCGCTGATTGCTTCTAGTTCCCCCGCGGTCCACATTGCTGCGAAGCACACATATCAAACGCCCACAGCTGTCACTGATTGGCGATAAGTACTCTACATATAAAACGTAGTAGCTACCGATCAAGGGTGGGTACCCTTTTTTCTTTCTATCGATATCATGGACGTCTTCCGAGCTGGTGTATGTCCCCAGCAATTACCTTCGACTCGTCTGACATTTTCCTTGACATGCATATATAGACAAACGTCTACCTCCGATACGACTACATTTTCCAGCAAGAAAACGGAGATCGAACCCTCCCTCTCCGTCGTGGAGATGAAGTTACTGTTATGTCCTTAACCCGTTTTGCGCTCACCGGTAGGGTTGATGCACTCTCTCAGGGTTCGCAAGTTCTCGATTAAGATCTATCTCACAGGGAACGGAGCGCATTCCGGATACCATCCAAAACGCTGCTTATATTGCCTCTAAAATTGGAGAAGGCCCTCCTACCTTCAACCCGAATCTTAATATCCTATATTCAACGCTTGAAAGGCCAAGGCAGGAACCCAAGCTAGGTACCCCAAGGATGCGACCTATGCCTTCCGTTTCGCGACTGCTCGCCGCGGGCCAGGCGTCCAATATAGGTCACAGCCAATCCCCCACCATTATCTTTCAACTACTCCTCTTTGAATCTCCTCTAGTAATAAGTGATAGGGACCTGGTGCTTCTTTTGTGTCCTGTCAACAATCGAGGTCTGTCGTATATGATTCGTCCAATAGTAAGCGCGCATGTACGTGCCAGTTATCACGTAATCTTCGGAGTCGAAATTTCACTTTTCCTTTTACTTTCGACGTACTGGAACTCATTCACGGGTGTTAGACGCGCTGCGTGCCGATGTCCCGGATATGCCCTGGCAGATAGCCTTTTACTTCAATTCCCCTTTTTTGTTCTTGAATGAAGGACAGAATATACAGCACTGCCACAACTTACCAAGCGGGTGTGGGAGTTACGTTTCGGCCGGCCAACATAACTGTCAATGACCGAACATTCTCACGGACCTTAGTTCCAACCATGACCATCGCAAGTTCTAACAAAGATATCCCAAAGGTATTCAATAATTGCTGTAGCTAATCCTCGTTTTGCTCACCCTTCCTCAGATTGATTTTGATGCTGAAACGAATGAGATAGTTGACCCTAATGAAAGGATAGAGTGGTGGTATTCTACTCGTCAATGGCTCTCCGCCCATGGCTACATCCTATTTGCCCCCCCGAACGATTCCGAAATGTGGGAACCGGTGCTACCGTCGTCCATTGCAGATTGCCATCATCCATATGCCCGATATTTTGGAGGAAACACCAAGGAGTTAGCCGCTAATCACCCGGTGCGTCAGTTCGTCATGTTCGTCGATTAGGCGTCGTTTAAGTCTATGGGGATTCTCTGTTTAGGGACGCGTCGCCTTTGCGCAGGACACTAGAGGTCGGCATGTCGTCATCAAAATAGTCAAGGATGGCACGAACGAATATCGTGCATACCGGTTTCTTCATTCCGACTCAAAAAAATGGGACGGAGAATTCCGTTGTGTCCTTCCTCCTGTTGACTTACTTGAGTGTGATCAACACTGGTTTGTTGTTATGCCACGGTAAGCGCTTGTCTCTTCCGGCCACCTGCGTCCTCTCAAAACGACGTTTAGCTGGGGCGAAGCTGTTCTACGGCCAGGACCCTTGTTCGTCGGCGACGTCTTAAAGTTCATGAACGATCTCCTTAAGGCATGTCATATCTATGCGCTCTTATTTTCTGACTAAATGGATCACTCCACTAGGGCCTAAATTATCTTCATACCCACCGAATATCTCATGGAGTAAGCGTCGCTGCCATATGGTCTGTCATTTGCTCACATTATGTGCAGGATATCAAACTAGACAACATTCTGGTTGACCACTTCTCTCTTTCTATTTTTGGTGACGGAAGCAACTGTGACCGTCCTCAGTTACGTCAGAAGGGGCTCCTCACCTACGCGCTTTTTGATTTTGACCAGTGTACTGTTTTCTCGCCTCACGAGATCTCTCCACGTTTGCCCTGTGAACGATCGTTTATAGGGTATAATTCTGCGCATGACACTGACCAGGGTGAGATTGACTATGATCCATTTGCGTTTGATGTTGGATGCATGGGCGTCACGTTGTATCAATTCTTGCCGGTCAGTGGCAATAACCTTTCTCTTTCCTTCCCCGAAATACTTACTATTCAAATGTGTAGTCCCTATCGCGGGAAGTCCCCATGCTAGTTCCCCTTCTCAACCGAATGACCACATGGAAGATTCGGGACCGGTTTACTGCTTCGGAAGCCCTCCATTTCATGGACCAGATCCGTGCTAACCTTCCTGATGACACGTTAACCTGCCGAATATACCCGTTTGATCGCCCTTGGGATTGGAACGAAACCGAGAAGCAATGGGAAGGGCTTCCTGCTGAAGTTATCCAGAAATGGGCACCGACACACAAGACACCGCCAGTACCATTGAAGATGCGGGTGTGGCGTCGCTTGTGTCAGAACTACGTCTTTTTCAGGTTTATAATATGGGCTCAGAGGAAGCTTGCCTATCTTTACAAGAATCAAAAGGCTTATCTCAAGGGGGGCAGTGATAAAGATCAGGAGGACAGAGCCCATGGGGGGAGGGGGAGGGTAGGCTAAATCTTTAATTTTTGAAAAAATTTTCATAGGGGTGGGAGGGGGGTGCTGTCAGGCTGCTGATCGAAAATTTGAAGGTCAGATTGATGACATTTTCTCGATGTCTCGCCTGATCTCTCCCACTATGCCACATCCTCTAAACTTAGTAGTTTTATAGTGTCTTTGATTTTTCTTAATCAAATGACTCCTTTGCATTTATCTTTCTTGCTCACTAATATCTACCATGTCTCTTGCTCTAGTTGACTATTGCTTCTGATGATAATACTACAAAATCTCCACTGACTCAGTTCACCAGCTCTTGTATGTATGCTATTAGCAAGTCAAACTTTATAGACATCAATTTTATCTCCTCTCCAGAGCCTGACAACACTATACTACTGATTCTAGTCTAGAGTAATGGAGAATCAGATAGTGAGTTTGTATGGGATCTACAGACAACTGTGAAAATGAAATCTCTGTCCTCTTGCAAGCAGGGAGA
>RZIO01000002.1:13532-25430 GCA_004338095.1 Gloeostereum incarnatum
GTGGATTTCATTTGGACGCACAAGTGAAGACGGGAGCCGAGATCCGTTGTGGGTGTTTAGGTTTAGGCCTTAGGTGTGGGTACATGATAGCAGAGCGGATCCGAGGCCGGAAATTCTCCGTGACATATGTGACAACGGCGCCTACTCTAAACCAATGGCCGAGTCCGGAAACTCCTTCGACTGGGAGGCATATTCCATCGACGATCCTTACCCATTGACGAAACAGGAGGAGTTTTGGAAGAAGATTCAACCAATCCTTGCGTCCCGCGGCTATCTGCTTCGGCCGCGGTACCATCCATCCTGGACTCCATCGTGGAGAAAGTCTGGGAAACCTGCAAGAGAGTGCGAGGACGGCCTTATTTTTCATGTAGGATCCATTTTCTTTAGGCTGTTCTTCTCTCAATGACTTTTTCTCAGCCTTGGCGTGTTCTTGATGCTACTCGGGTCAAGGATGGAGCGAAGGTTGTGTTGAAAGCTGTACCCACCGAGGCCAGCGAGGAATTCCAAACAGCGACTTTCCTGTCATGTCCCGAGCTTTTAAATGACCCTCATAACCATTGTGTCCGCATCGTAGAAGTTATTTATCTCAGTAGCCATGAGGACGTGGTTCTGATTGTCATGCCGTTTCTACGGAGATTTGATGAACCTGCCTTCCATTGTTTGGGAGAGGTGACTGATGCGTTGAAGCAGTGGTTTGAGGTAGGAATGTCATGTAATTTCTATCGCCTACTGACATCTGTTGGGACCTAGAATTTATGCACCGACATCGAGTCGTTCACAGAGATATCAGCCGACTCAATTTCATGATGGACCCTACCCAGGTAATCCCTTCTAGCCAAAAGTGAAACTCGAGACGGGAAAGCTCGCCGAATCAAGACTCGCCACCGCTGTCGATTCACATCCGTCCCGTACTACTACATCGACTTCGAGATGGCACATCGCTTCCCGGAAGATACCACCGATCCTCTTTTGACAGGGGTTCTCGGCCAGGTTGAAGGAGTCCCAGAGCTCTCGGAAACAGTACCATACGATCCATTCAAGGTCGATATAATCCAACTCGCGCGAGCGATAGATAGGCTACTTTCAGACGTGAGTAACTCTTACTTTTCAGGGATATGTATTACTGATGCGGTTGCTTTCAGGACGAGCGATATGAAGCAATTATAGAATTCGACCCGCTGCTTGAGAAAATGAAGTCTCCGGATCCAAAAGAAAGACCAGACGCCGCCGAATGCCTCCGACTTTTCAATGGTATTGCCGATAAGATCCCGAAGAAGCGTCTTCAGTCACGCCTATGGCTGTATCCTCCCTCGCGTTTTGGCCTGTTGATCGATTGTTTATTCCCTGAGATTCTAGACATGGATTAATTTCATTCTTGGTTGCTTGATTCGAAAAATGCCTCTCTACTTCCCGCCTCAGAGAAAGAGCCTCAAAGTGAGGGCCTTCCCGGATGATATCAATGCTCTTCGCCTCTGATTGAGAAGAGGCAAACTTCTCGGATGTCTCTTAACTTTCTCGCCAGCACAAAGGCTGGTAAGGACAACAAGCTCGGAAAGAGAAAACCATCGGTAATCCAGGTGACCCTTCAACGATCGCAAGTCACTTTTTGTTGTTTCGGCGCAACAACAACGTTAAGAGCTTACAGTGTACAAATTTCCCTGTATACAACTGCAAACCATTCTAGAAGCGTGATAGGCCTGGGTTCTGTTGCCCCCGCGCCACATATCGAGCTGATTCATCAATCGATCGGTTATTACCGGCAGCCGCTTTCCAGGTCATTTTCCATACCTTCGCGGTGCAGAAATCAGAGAGGGAACCCTCTAAGGCTTAAAATTTCTGTTCGTCTAGCGAGACAGCGCGCATACTTGAAGGCGCATACTCCTCTGGCCCAAATGTGCCCACTATCGTTGGGGGAACTGTCGGAGGAGTGTTTTTTTCTAGCTATCCTTGCGGGATTTATCTTTTGGGTATATCGACGACAGCAACAACTAAAGGAAAAGCCCATCGACAGCACCTTTCTTTTCCCCCAACCTTCCCTTGCAACACTGTCCATCTACACTCAAGCGCCGTCTTCCAACATCTATCCTCAGCCGTCGAATCTGAGCCCACCCTTTTCTCCCCAACAACCTCCTGTGGCAAGTGACCTTCCTCCTCCAACGTGGAAAAAACCCATCCATCATGGAGAAGATTGCACAGATGTACCCTAAGTCTTCGCCGTCGGTCATTGTTAATTTGTCGGTGACTGTCAGAGATTGATTTGACGTGACGATGATAGCCCTGTCAACTTGATTATGCGATGTGATATCCAGCGATATCAAATTGTTCCTTTCGGGTCTTTTTGGGAGGATTGGCCTGGGATGGGCCAGGGCCGCATTGGTACATGAGTTTGGGCGCTTCGAAGATTCATAATCGGATTCCGAGCGATTCCCGAAGCACGCGGAGACCTATCAGTAGTGTAGGACAGAGGCTGTCATTTAAACATATCAACTACCGGGATTCATGAGCTCTCTTCCCATCGAATTCACCTGTTTCTATTATGAAGGAACATCATCACACACAACACCCAATTCATCATCCTCATTGTCTCCAGAATCAATTCTCGTCGCAACAATCTCACCGGTAGGTTGGCATGAGTAAGTATCTGGTTCTTTTCTCCTACTGTTGGATGTACTTACTAAGAGGCCGGGGCTTACCTCGCAATCGCTACTCATTCTGTTTCCCGGAAACAAAGACATGCATTCAAAGTCCTCTGCTTAACTGATCAAGTCTGTGTACTTCCGTATTGACCGGCGCCGCTGCTCTCCAAGTTGCTGAGCTTCGTCGAGAAATAAAGTGAGATAGGCCGAGAATTCTATCAATATATTGAAATCAGAACTGCCCATCCCACCGACAATGGCCACCTTTCGGCCGGAGTGACTATTTGTTATGTGGCGTCGGGGTGGCACTTGTAGCGTGCCGAAAGGTCAAGTAATGAAATCAGTGAGAAAAAAGTGGGGCTTCAGTATAGAGAGAAATAGACAGTTTCTTTGAGTAAGGAGTAAGGAGTAAGGTAGGTGGCTCGTGCCGGATAGAAATCTCCCCGAGAGCACCGGCATCGAAAGTTTACGTCAGACATCCAGGCCCAATATTACCCTAAACATGGGGTCGGCACAGCCTCGGGCAGATCACTTCATGTCAACCAAAACGGCCTGGCGTCTCCGTTTTTGTTTCTCTTTATGACTTGCATTTACTAGCGCTACCAGGAATGTGGAAGGGAAAACAACGCGCTCGGGACGACGATTTTGACTACGGAAGTGGTGGGGAGGATGGGATTGTTCTGCCGTTGGAATACACGGGTACAGGTTCTTTTGATGCGTACGTCTATTAGCATTTCGTTATGTTCTCCACGATAACCTTTCCAATCGACTTGAATTTATCAGGTCTTATACACTTCCCATTAAAGTGGGTTCTCAGGCGCAGAATGTTTCCGTGCAAATAGACACTGGAAGCTCAGATCTGGTATTCCTTTTCGGTCTCCCCCTAATATCAAGACCGGAAGCAGCCCACGAAAGAACTTGGTTTATAGCGGATCCACGAGGACTTCATCTCCCGCTATTGTGGGGTGTCTCTGGTTCTGAAATCAACGATCATTTTCCGTAACCGCTGACTTGAAGTTGTAGTGGATCGCATCGACCTCCTGTTCATCTTCAGAGTGCTCAACCCTGGAAACAGCAATTGTATGACCCGGATGAGAGCGAGACATCCGTTAATTCCAATGTGCGCTCGCCGAATCCTCCACCGTGCCTTCTATCCTGACGCCCAGGCTTTGGCGCCCATAGATTCCTTTCAACATCAACTACATACGCGGCGCCGTCTCTGGACCCATTGTCTGGGATGAAATAGAGATAGGAGGGTACACTATCTTGCAGCAAGCCTTCTGTAGGTGTCTTGTCTTTTCCCCCGCTGGCGCCGACAGCCCTTCATGGCGATGGAGACCATCGCGGAGGCTTGTTGTCAAGGCACGCGCTCCGTTAATTCTCGTGAAAGAGGACGGCACAGATTCTAGCACGTTGGAATGTGCCTTGGACGTGCTCAGCGCCATCACTCCATTCTTCATCATTTCAAGGTTCTGACGTCTCCTCTCAGGTTCTGCCGAAACCGTGGTCGCCGAACCCCTCTCCCCATCCTTCTCTGGGATCCTTGGTCTCGCGTTAGCCTCTAATAGCATCATCGGTGGTTTAATTCCTGCGACTCAATCCGACATCGCAGACGGCGCTGTGTGGCCGAACAATTTGTTCGGCATCACACCAAGGACGGCGACGCCTAGACAGCGGTGAGTGTTATTGCTTTGTTGGAATATGAGATAGGTGGACATTCTTGGCCAGCGGTCTTTCGTAGCCGAATAGGCTGCCCGTTGATTGACCGACCCTCGAAGCTCGCGTTCGGCTCCCTTTACACTCTCCCACATTCTCCGCTACCTAAGAAGCCCCCTTCTTTACGTGGATCCTTTCCGTGCCCTGCTACGGTTGGAATTGATAGCCTGCGGTCTTAACGCGCCCGCGTTGATCTCCAGGACTTCTTTGCCGCTATGCCAGACGTGTCACGACTTCTTCACGGGATTCGCTAACATGCGATAGCTTGATCCAGATGGTACTCTTCCATCTGATTATCAAGCTACTCTCCCTCTTTCGGATGCATAGCTACGGCATGGCTCATCGGGATTCTTGGCTGAGGAACCTCTCCCCTTCTTCCACATCTTCTGGTCTCGCTGCACTGATGCTGACTCACCATCTCCAGATTCATTTCCCTGACACTCTCCCGCCCCGGCTCCTCCAAAATTCCTTCCTTACTGGGGATCGGACGACACCCGCCACAAGGCTCCGTCCGCGCGGACACCCTCCTCAAATCGCCGTCCGACTCGGGCTCACGAAAACGGGATGCAGATGACTACAAACGCGTTAGAATCTACGACGGCGATCAAGTATTCCAATCCGATGATGTCCGGTGTGGGGCAACATTTTGGAAGAGCTCCGTTGCAGATATTAGCGTGTGGGTGGACGGGGAGAGGAGGGAGGTGGATGTCGGGCGGGGGATGATCGGGCTCGGCCAGGGGCTTTAGGCGGTACGTTCCTCTCAAATTTACTCCTTGTTCCCGGAATATTTGACTGACGGAATGTTTCTTGAAGGTCGACCGAGTGCGGTGATTGACTCTGGCGTGCCGCTCATATTGACGACAAAGGCGGTGGCGGATGGGATCTATGGTGCGGTCGGTGTAGGGCCCGGGAGTGACGGACAGTGTGAGTTTGCTGGCTTCCGTCGTGGTCGGCACCCGGGCTTAACATTGTACAGATTACATCCCTTGCAGGACTCCGATCAACATCAGCATCACGCTGGACAGTCGAGACCCGCTCCCGCTGCATCCTCTGGACATCACCGCGGAGACGTCTTCGACGCAGACTTGCCTTGGAACGATTCAAGCCGCGGATGCAGAGTTGGCTGCAGCTGGGGCAGGGGACATGATTCTGGGAGTACCGTTTCTGCGGAACGTGTATTTCGTGATGGGTTGGAGTGTTCCTAGAGAGTTTGTCTTCCCGTTCCTTCGTACTTCCTACAAAGCTTACGCGGATATTTGGTGTAGGATGGTTCGTTCCCTGACCTCCGACCTGAGGATGACCGACATCTCTTCGACGTTCGGGACGGTACCGCGGCTGGGCTTCAATCTCTCCTCGACGCGGACGTGGCGATGGAGGAGTTTTACCGGGTACGGATAGAGGGGAAGAACATGGACGATCCCGATTCTTCGGGTGAATCGTCTAGCAGTGATACCAGTGACAGTTCTTGTGCGTCTCCCCGCTATCTAGCCTTCCCCCTTGCTGACAGCCCTTTTGGTTGACAGCGAAATCCGGCATGAGCGTAGGGATAGCTGTCCTAGTGGGATTGATGTCGTTCGTCGGGTTGTGTTTCATCCTCTTCGGTTTGAGGTGGTGGATTGTGAGGAGGAGACTTCGGAAATCTCCTCCTTTCGATGCTGATACGAGGACGATGGAAGATCAATTGCCGACGACGCCTGTCACTCCACGGGCTCGGAAAGGGTTTGGTCTTCTTAGTGCCTTGCCTATCTTGAACAAGCGCCGCGCCAGGGAGGCGTCGCTGGGGGGACTATCAGCTTACGCCGAAAGGAGAGCCGACGGAGGATGAGTTGAGGCAGGCGAGGTTCGAGAGGTACAAGATTCAGGAGAGGATGGTCAGCGAGTACACAACCGTTTCTTCTGCGAAGACTCGGGTTGGAGATGGGGATGGGGACGCGTGGGGGAAGAGTACTGGTGGTGGGAAGGATCCCGATTCTTGGGATCCGGAGACGGGGCTGGATTGGTCTGGGCGTGCGAATGAAGCTGTCGAAGATGAGGAGGAGGATGTGGGCGTGGGCGTGAGGAGGGAAGCGTACGGGTTGGACGATATTATAACCCAGAAGAGCGCTACAGATCGGGAGCAGGAGGAAGAGGAGAAACCCATGGTACCTATTAGGGATTCTTCACCGTTGCCTCCACCAGGACTAGGACCGGCCTCAGATGAATTCGGTGTTCTCACGGGAGGAGGTCTGGCTGGCATCGGAACAGTCGGCGCAGTAGTCGTGCTGGCGAGTCGTTGAGGATTGGGTCGATCTACAGCGCGACAGAGACGTTGAGGATGTCCATGTACGACGGTGGGAGGAGAACACCGGGAGCGGGAGCGGTGACGTCCATGCATGGGGGTGAAGAACGTTCATCCATGCATGAAGGAACTCGCTCGTCATCACCCACAGTTTCGAGATTTGCACGAGAGAGACCTACACGGGCGCCTTCTGGCCCGAGACTATCGAGGACATCTACTAGCTCACATCATTCTTAAAATCATCAGTATGGATCTTTGCTTTCTAGTTTTACAGTACCGCCACACATCCTATCTTGTCATTATCTTTGTTTACAAAATATTTTTATCTCGTTTCATCCCACCGTGACTCGGTCATGGCCAGAACATTGGGAGGAATTCTCCCCAAGGTATGCTTGCTCCCCCTTTCTCCACACAACGTGTAGGCTGTGTGTCAGATTCGAAGTCGCTTTGGTCCACGAAACGCTCCTTTACTATTCCAATATGGTTAACGTAAACATTACCGCCTTTCATATCATCTTGTGCGCGGTAGCTCGGGGTTCGATTCCCCGTATTGGAATTCCTAGATATAGCTTTTGTTTTTTTCGATCAGTGAATGAGCCCTTCAAGTCGTAACCACTACGATTTCGTCAATAGCTTTGAGTATCTGTAAACTTCCATCCATCTCCTGCTGCGACTTTAGCTTAGGCCAACAAGTTGACGAGCTATATACTACTATAGGCGAGAGAAGGAGATACTTATACCGGTACCTGATCAACGTTCAGCTACTCCCCGAATAAGAAGGTATGTATTCGGAACACTATCTCGATGGTCATCATGATATACTTGTGTCTACCTCAGGCTTCCGACAGGATGAAGAATGCGGCTTCTTCTGGTTCGGTCAAGTCTCGGTCGGAGTCCTCTGGGCATGGATAGGAATATAAGTAGTGTAGTGGAGGTTCAAACGTTTCAAGGCTTGACGTTTTCTTCTAGCTCTACATCTAGACCACGAGCGATACGGGCATGTGCCATGAACGTTGACCTTGAAAGAACTAGGAACGTTCAACACTTGTTGAAGAGTCCACAATGGTACGAGACTCAGGAAACCTGTACATGCCTCGGATCCGCTCACGGTTCCGGCGAGTTTGGCTGTACATGAAACCGTCGACCTGATCCTGGCAAATTCTTAGTCAACGTAGATGCGAGATTCCCTTCGGCGTGCTTAGCCCGGTTCGACGTGAGCGCCTTGATCTGCGTATCCCCAAATCGCAAGTTCCTGTGCGACAATTCCTCTTCGGCGGCGTTTCTCTTCGCTTTTCTACGCTCCGCGGCGCCTTGTCTGTGCTTTGCCGTCTCGTCCTGCTCTTCGAGCTCCTCGCGATGTTTGCTTCACGCCTCTTCTCCATCTTTGCTCCAAACCTCGTATGCTCTTCCTCCATATATTTGCCATCCCTGCGTCAAACCTCGCAACGCCCTACTCCCCGACTCGCCGCCATGGAAATCCCTTCGCCTCTTGGACGTGCAATTGATTTGGCAGGGCGGTGAGCCAAAGAAATAAGCATGGGGGATACGCACCGTGAGAGGGGTACACAACATTATTGTACAGGGCGGAAACCAAACGTACCCGAAAATGAGACTCCAGAAAGCCGTGGTCGGTCGGGTTTGTGCGGACAAGGTAATGACGGTTTCAGAAGGTAGTGGGTGGTTGTATTCCGAGCGGCGTCGATACGGCGCAGATGGTTCACTTAGATAGCAGTCAATGGTTTGTTCAAGTTGATACCGCGTCTTATCTTACGGGAGGGGGAGAACGCTCGTTTGTTGAAGGTGGTCCACTTACGGCTCCCAACGGATGGATTGTTGTCATACGCGGCATTAGTTTTATAGTCATGCATAAGAAGCGTGCATGGAGGGGGACGTGTGGGTAAGTACAGCGGCAAAGAGACAACAACAACACACAACAACGAAGTTCCATTCTGCATCTCTCTCCCTCTCTAGATCGTAGTCTCGTACGGTACGGGGACGATCGTCTGGGGCGAGTTATCGGAGGTGGAGCGGGTGCGTGATTCCCGTGGCAGGACGGGGATACGTTTTTAGCTCGACGCGCTCTGTATAGAAAGTCAAGTCAATGTAAGGCGCACAAGGCGGAGATGAAGGTAACGTACCACCCCTTGGACCTTGGCCTCAGCGTGAGCTATACCGTTCCTCTTCACAACCCGGTCGAGGAAACTCCCGCTGGCGCACACTTGGAGTGCTGACGTTCTCGACGCGGAGGTTGACTCGCTTTCTCGATGTATCGGTTTCCGACGACTTTGTAGACGATCACACACCCGGCCCCCAGAGGGGGTGACGTTGTATACGATGCCTGTTCGTCTATAGAGGGAGGGAGGTGTTAAGGAGGTGGATTACAGATAATAAAGAGAGAGGAAACGGACCCATGGTAGTATTTGTGGGGCATACCCTTTTGCTGAGCGGCATTAGCTTTGATATCGACAATGTCTCCGACTCGGTAGTAAAAATGATCAGGAAAGTTCGACATTTTACGGGGCCGTGCTCTGGCGGTTTTTATGATTTAAAGATCCTTCATTGCTAAAAGAAAAGACTAGCTAGCGCACCTTTGAAGCCCCGCTTGAACATATGGCGCGTACCGCGCGTCTGTAACCGAAAGAGTGAGGGCATCCTGAATCCTACAAACAACTGCGGCCGTCAACAAAAGGTTTATAAAAAGGAAGAGCAATAGTTCGCGTACGTCGTCGGGGTTGAGGATGATGAAAGTTCCCGTGCCGAACCCCCTGCCCGAGGATTGCTGACTCATACTGTACAGTTTTATCCTGACTTGGTTCCATTTGTTCGTGTTTGGTCTGTCCACCGCGCGAAGTCCCCTCCAAACTCGTTCTCCCTCGTCAAGACTTCAAGACTCAAAAAATGCCGAGGTATGTTGGAGGGTGTATTCGAGCGTGTTGTGCTGATGAGTCGTCCGTGTAGGGCCCCGAGGAATCACTCCAAGACGTAAGTCTCAATAATACCATCAAGAACCACTTTTTATAGTGGAGGGGATCTTGTGCTAATCAATGACCCTGCCCCATCTCTCTTTTTTCTGTAATCCAGCTACAAGGTCCCTCGTCGACCTTTCGAATCCGCTCGTCTCGATGCCGAACTCAAGTTAGTCCCCGTCCCGTATTCCCTTCTTCATATGTACTTCTCATTTTAAAAAAACAACTATGTTCCAGCTCGCCGAGAATACGGCCTGCGCAACAAACGCGAGATCTGGCGTATCGCCCTGATCCTATCCAAAATCCGTCGTGCGGCGCGTGAGCTGCTGAAGCTGGACGACCAAGGACCCAAACGGCTCTTTGAAGGAAACGCCCTCATCCGCCGTCTCGTCCGTATCGGTGTGCTCGACGAGAGCAGGATGGCGGGTTGGATTACGTGCTGGCGCTGAAGATTGAGGATTTCTTTCTTGGAGAGGAGGCTGCAGACTCAGGTCTTTAAGAGTGGGCTCGCGAAGAGCATTCATCATGCTAGAGTGTTGATTCGCCAGAGGCACATCCGGTGCGTCTTCTCTCTCTCTCTCCTTCTCGGGCGGGGGGAACTTAGGGTTGTTGTGCTTTGGGTTCTCGTTCTCAGCGTCGGCAAGCAGATCGTCAACGTGCCCTCACTTCGTCGTTCCGTCTCGACTCCCAAAAACATATTGACTTTGCTCTCACCTCGCCATATGGCGGAGGTCGCCCCGGTCGTGTCAAGCGTAAGCGTGCCGCTGCCGCTGCCAAGCGTGAAGAGGGTGGTGACGACGAGGATGAGGAGTAAAACGTCTGTCTATCTATCCTATGCTATGATTACATGCACGTTTTGTATGGCAAAAAGACGACTCTCATGAGGACAGTGCGCTACATGAAAAAAAAAAAAAAACATGAGGCAAGTGACGCATGGACGCATGGGTTGAAAACAGCCACATGAAAAAATGAGGCCAAAGCTTATACTGTGACGGGATGACATGGCCGAGAAAACTCCATATATACGCCCATTCCTGGATCGATTTGCTTGCTTGCTGGTGTGTTATTATACTCTATGACTCTAGGAAGGGAGTTTCTTTTGTAGATTGGCAATTATCCCGAGGACGAAATTTAAAGCTCTTCCGTACATGGTTTGACTTCAAGGGGGTTGGTGTGGCCCGGTCTTCGGACCATACTTTGATCTCTGTCGGATTGGACGGAAGAACTTCGAGCAAGTAAGACATTGGTGGTAACCCACAAAACTGCCCGAGACGTATACGTACCAAGGAGAAGAAGACGATGGCCGGCGCGGCTGGATAATCATTGCAGGCGGGACTTCTGAATCGCATCGGTAACAGCAGTTTGGCTATGAACGATCCAAGAGCTCTCGCGACATATCCCCTATGCCTTATGTCTATGCTCTATGCCCCTATGAGTGCAGTATCGCACTGTCACACCAGCGCCGTAACCAGAAATGGCCCCACGATCACGCACTGCACTGCACGGACCGGCTGAGATATTATTAATCGGAAGGTCCTATTATACACTTTCGTGTCTAGATATTAGCTGGCGTTATAATCAAATCGCCTTCAGACAGTTCAAAAAAAGGTAACAGTGGCTTGCCAGTGATAAGTAATACGGAACGACGTCGTAGCTTTCTGTTTGTGATTCGCATACTACTTACTTGTATCTCTCGGCGGAAGACTCAGACCTCAGACAACAACACTGAGGGGTAGTCGTCAGCGCGCGATTGGGCGGGTAAAACAGGAAAGAAGAAAAGATGTGGACCCGCAGGTGAGCGAGACATACAGTAGGGAGTTCCAGTCGGCCGCAAGATAAAGCATTGAATTCTCGAACAATCAAGAGAGACTTGTACATCGGAGACACGAAACCAAGTGGAGATCGCATACTCAAAAAGCTCTTAGGCTTTGCGAGGACCTTGATACGATTTGTGGCGTGCGCCCGGATCCGGAAAGGAGTGGACATATGATTGAGTGCAACTAGCGGGGGAGACACTAGAATAGAACAGCGGTCCGAAAGAAGGGGAGGGACTTAGCAAAGGACTTGGCATAACAAAATAAATAAATAAATCAAATAAATAAAGAGATAAGTGGATTTTGATTTATGTGGATAATGTGATGGTGATCGGACATATCTCCTTGGTCCAAGGACCCGCGACCCTTCTCGTCCAAAGAGGAGAGTTGTTATTTAACATCATGCGCTGCTGCTCTCCTTTTCAAAATATTCCTTTCAAAATCCTTGACAATGTCGTTCTTCCCCTCCCATCTTCCACAGAACTTTT
>RZIO01000002.1:77477-98430 GCA_004338095.1 Gloeostereum incarnatum
GGCGTACTTTCAATGTGGCGTGCTTCTGTGGGCGCTTAGAAGACGCTGTGCATGTGAACTTTTACTATGAACCGCATGATCGGTCCAATCGCAAACTCATTGAATCTCTTCTCTCACCACGGCTGCATAACAGTTCCATCACAGAGACACTCGGATACCGATAACTTCTTCATACTGCCATCATTAGTTAAGCAACAACTTGGCAACAACGATGTCTGTTTTCTACGACGATATCCAATCTCATCATCCTCTCATCCAGTGGCTGCCTATTTCTCTGCATGCCACGGAACTGTGAGCTATCCACTGATGGGGGAAGGCTATCTACTGATGTCTTTCTAGCAACACGTTTGACGGAGGATCAGCTGTTCAAGATGGAGACGCCACACCCCGTGCTACAACACCGGTGGCCGAGAAAATACAGCTATCACCGTACGTTCCGCTTTGAATTCTAAGTAGCGCTCATTGACAGAGACTCATGTTCAGGTTGATATCCGAGGGCATCTTGACCTTACAGAACGCATGCGACGCAATGGCTCTTTTGGTCGCCATCGCACGTCTCTTTGATGGGCACTCTATTCCTTACGTTGCTTGGGGAACTTGTAATATGTACTTCCACGAGATCCCTACCGTAATCGACGTAAGTGGAGGTTCGCCTCGACTGCATGCATAGTACTCATTCATACCCAGGACATCTCACTCGTCGTTCCTGACGAGCACTTCGAAGCTGTTCTTTCTCTCTTCACCGCGGACGGAACTCTTCTCACACGTTGCCATTGTGATCAAAACCCAAAGCGCGAGACTCTTCCCTGGCTTGATTATCATTATGCTATGACAACGACGACAATCACTATGCCCACCGCACACTTCCGACATCCCGCGAGCGACCAGAGAGGCGGCATGCCCATTCAGATATGGAAGAAGTCGGCGGTGATGTGGACGGTCGACTTTAGGAAGGACAGCCCAGACATCGTCACTGCCTCGCCCATCCGTGCTGGACCTACTCGGCTGAAGAGAAAGGACACGGAGTTTTTCTTCGTGCACCCTGTTGGGCTTCCAGATCCCTATCCCGTCCGCTTCCTATCGATTCTCGCGATGCGTGAGGTCGGGCTCCTTCTGACGATACGAGATGTGCATTGCAGGTCGAATTCGGCGAAATGGATGCCATATGTGACGTATTGTGGGCTTTATATCGAGGAGGAGAAGCTTGCTGCGGGGTATAAGAATCCGATCTTGCAGAAGGTTGATGACCGAATGACCAATGGAAGCGAGGACGAGATGTTTCCTGCACTCATGGAAGGGCATGATCTACTCTTTGGTGGAGCCTAGTATCTATTTGTCGCAGTACTTATTAATTTATAGCCCCGTCTATTTCCTGACTTTATCGTTTCTTGTCGAAGCATGAGAAACAATACAGTCGTACGTAGAAAGTACACTTATAGCACCCACTCTAGAGCGACTGAGATGTCTGAGAGGTTCCAGTGGATACAGAGCTCACAGGAGACAGCTCTCGCAACGATGAGTTTATCCGTCATACTTCTGCTCTTGAGCTTCCACAAAATCCACCGAGCATAAATCGTTGCTGAGAGGTTGACCATGGCCCATACCAGTAAATATTTCTGTATTGACTTGACTAATATCTTCAAAATCATGCACCCTTGAAAATTGCTACACCACACACCTTCCTTAGCGAGGAGTGTACTATTACTTACCGCCACATCAGCGCCACATCAGCACCCTGACGAACACGTGGCTGTGACACGTGCAAAGTTGATCGTCACACCTCGCTGGCTCTCTCTCTCACCCGGCCAACATTGAAATTTGACCCCCACAAAAAATCTCCTCAAAAACTCCATGGATTCCTCATTACAACAAAATTTATGCAATGCCACACTCACGGACTCCCCGACTCTCATCAAGCACCTCTTCCCCGACGAAGTACTTCCCTTCAGCCCTTCCGCACTCCTCCAATTTCTGCAGAAAAAGAAGCAATACCACCACGCAATTAAACGGTGGAGATTCTGCAAGACACACGATTTCACTGACACAGATGTTTCTCCTGGCGCCCACGAGAAAGCAATGTCGGACGCGTTCAATAAGCTTGGGAAGCTCCTAGCGACCTGCTCCGAGATCCCTGAGAGCAAGAGACGTGCTCCCCGTAAATGGACACCCAAATACGCCCAAAGTAGACCAGCTCCAAACGCGGGTCCTGAACGGGAAGAGCACGACCCCGGCATGCTGTGTTCAGACCCTGGGACAGACACTTGGAAACAACCTACCAGTGGCGGAGAACTGGGAAGGTCTGAGGCGGAATTACCAAAGGTGATCCTTCAAGCGGCCAACAGCGCTCACACAATCTTCGCATCACAATTGAACCGTAGATTCTTTCTCTGTCTGGCTATGTGTGGTATGGTACTTCGTCTGATACTCCACGACCGCGCTGGACGAATCCAGTCCCCAGTCCTTCGACATAAACGAGAAGCCCGAGGAATTCGTCCGAGTACTCACGGGGCTCATGTTGACGGAACCAGTTGTTGTGGGATATGATCCGACCATCACTCTGAATGCGGACGGCCAATCCTTCATTGAAGTGCGAGGTGTCCCCTACATGATTATCAAGCATTTGTTCCGCAGCAGCGATTCTATCCTAGGCCGAGGAACGTCTTGCTGGCACGTTCGTCGAGATGGTCACGACTATGTCGTTAAGGATTGCTGGTCTGACGTGTCTCGAAAGAACTCCGAGGTACTGATCCTAGACAAGATCAAAGATATCCCAGGGACACCCGTCATTGTTGACTGGGTCTACGTGCAAGTCCCAGATCCATCCACCGGAGCCCTGCGCGACGATCGCACAAGCCATCTCAGAGAAGGTCTGGACTACTCTGACTCCAACATCGACGTCCGCGTTCACCAAAGGATCCTCATGACGCCTGTTGCCGAGCCCATCACGACATTCACCACCAAGAAAGAGCTCATCGGAGCTTTTCTCGACATCGTCGCAGGTCAGTAGTCCCCTACGGCCTCCTGCGGTCATTCCCTCGCTCACTGGTATTCCTAGCACATGGCGGTCTCGTCGCTGAAAAACGCATTCTTCATCGCGACATCAGTATCAATAACATCATGCTTTGCAGCGAGATAGACTATCAAGAGTCTAATGGCGTTCCAGCAGATACTTCGGAACCAGCGATCGCCTCTGCCCCCTCTGGTGTGAGACTCCCAGTTCTCCCCCTCCATCGCCGACGAGGCCTCCTCATCGACACGGACTACGCTATCGACATGGACAACGTACGCACACACATACCATCACCAGGCCATCGTTCAGTAAACGCTTCAAATTCTATCGCCGGTAGTAGCCTTCTAACTAATATTGTTCGACAGGGTACCCTCCCATTCATGGCATGCGGAGTCCTTCGCGATAGCAGCGACTTCCACAATCCCGGGCACGACCTCGAATCACTCATGTACGTTCTCATCTGGATCTGCATTCACTACGTCGGCCCCATGGGAGCCTCCCGACCCGACTTTGACTTCTCAAAGTGCGAACTTTATGCTTGGGTCAAGGGAGAGTCCTATTTCGACATGTGCTACCAAAAAGTAGCAATCGTGGCTTTCGAATTCGACAAGATCGTTGTCCCTTTGATCAGCCCCTACTTCAAAGACCTCATCCCGTGCATCAAAGAGCTCCGAAATGCGACAATTTTCAGTCGTTCCATGGACCTCAAACAAAAAGACGTGACCCCACGAACAGATTTTCGCAATCCTCCAAAAGACGTACGATGAACTGCCAGAAGAAAGCGAGACTCACCGAGGAGTGAAAAGAAGGAGGGAAGTTGGAGACACTGGCGACGATCGCGAGAAGGAGAAAAGGAAATGCGAGGAGGATAGAACGACATTAAGTCTGGATCCATTGTGCTTAGGAGCGACAGCGCACGTCACTCCATGCCCCATGCCAGAGGGACGAATCTGGTGAAAGTGTCAGAAAATACTCCCGGCGGTGAAGATGTGGGAATCTTATCAATTGTACCTACATACCTCTGCTATTGTATGGTCTGGAAGTTTGTATAGGGTGTGACCGTACAGTGGAAGGATGCTGGCGGGGGCATCGCGTTGGCGGTTGAGTTTCCAGCGTTGACGCAATCAGGCAGCTGGGAGAGATAGGGAGTAGGGTAGTGCAGGACACTGAAGTGAGCTTCAATTTGAAGGCTGTATGTATTCTGTGAGCTGTGTGATATGATTAACTGTGGCCTTGGACGTTTTGGTTTGAAGTGTCTGATCAATCGAGTGACATCACCAAGCGGTGTTATGAGTCATGCTTTCATTCACGCCTTGCCTTCAAACCACCACCTACATAGACATGGGCCTGAAGCTTTGAAGCTCAAGTTCAAATCCATCGTTGATCACAAAGCGTTTTCACAGGCTGTACGTTTAGTCTTATTATTGGAATAACGCTCTGCTCCGTTCCTCCTCCTCCACTTATTTCCTATGTACTTGTTACTATTAGTGCACTCGTTTGAACATCACTGTCTCCAACGAGGATTGGTGGATAATACGGGTAAGTTGAACACCTTCTCATTTTATTAATCGTGCATAGTCCAAAGACGAGTATTAACGCCAGTCGTCCAAGCTACGATCACATGTAGCGAACTTTATGTGTACTTTTTCTCGAATCTGTCCTTAACTTACTCTTCCCTGTGTGCGAATTGGCTATCAGCATGTCAATCCCCTCCCACTCTGCTCCGAATATCCCCTAACTTTATTCTTTCTATAGCTATTGTAGGCGTGACCGGCACTGTCGAGCGAAAAAGCGGTCCGAAACCGTGGATTGCTTCCTCCTCGGCAGCCACAAGGCATTCTTGCCCTGCCTGCAGACATAGAGAAACGCCAGTGCGCTTTCTAGGCCACGATGCTGCTAGCTGCTGTTCCGATCTGTCTCTCTTTCTCTCAGAAATGGTTCCAATGACCGCCCAAAGCTCCAAAGCTTGCGACCCTACTATCACACGAGGACTGACGCTCCAAGTCAATAGTGACGAGATCGTGAATGGCCTTTCTTATGGTGTATTATCCGACTACATAGCCCAGATCAACCGGCTGCGAGTACGAACATTGATGTGGCGCTCTTGCATGGATCGTTCAACTAGAACGTCCCTTGAGGCGTGTTTCCAAGCATCCCCGTATCTTGACCGCGTCAATTCAAAGTGTCCGGTCAGGGTAAGTACCTTCAAGTCATCTCCCCCGCTATTCCCTGTCCAGTGTTTGCGATGACGATGTGCTGGTTATCTGCATTGTTGGCTCTTCCATCCATCATCCTTAGCAGGCCAGCGGTCGCGGACGTTACAAGGAGATCCTAGAACGGAACACGTTGAATTCTGCCTCCATCCCTTGCGTGTCTTCGAGGCAGCTCGTCATGGCGAGGTTCTCGGGCTTCGTTGATCTCTCCAGGAAGCCATAGTCTCTGGTCGCGGCTATTCTAGTGCGTGTAATCTTTTTCCGGACTCTTTGTCGCCAGTGGAAATAACGTCTGACCTTAGCACTCGAGGTCCGCCGTGCTTCGTTACCTTATGATATGGACCTCTTTCCATCCTAGCCTCTCGCACGGATCTCTGTCTGTCGACAAGTTCTCTCAGTAGCTTCGTGGGACGATCATCTGGAGACAAGCAGGGTATGTAGAACAGGCTCTCGGGGTGATGGAGGAGAACAATAATGAACAGGATTTGCGATTGGCGAACGGTCGCGACGACGTACAGCACTGGATTGGAATGATTATACTCTGGTGAGCTGCACAACCGCGATCAATGTCTCCTACCATGACCGGACCGGCGACCTGTACTTAGGACAACGACGTCGAACGCAAGTTTGAATCGGCAAAGATTATACACAGGCTCGTTCCTGGGGGAAAGGAAAGGGCTGAGAAGGTGAGATGAATGCCTTTCTGCGGCCCTCATAAAACTCACACGACAGGGAGTCATTCAGAATGTATACTCAACTTCTCCATCGATGCTCACGCTCTTAGTATTCTGGTTATTATACTCCATCTCTCATCTAGTGGTTTTCTTGCTCCTGTCTTGCTCCTGATTGTTTTCCACTGATCGGGTGTTTGTCGCTTTCATGCCCCCGGGAAGTCTTTGCTGCAGTTAAAAATGATCAAATCACGGGCCTGGACGGCAGGGGATCGGCGAAGATCTTAGTACGGGATCCTAAATTGAACATGTATGTCGAATGCAAGGCATATTAGACAGCACCATGGGAGAATCGGACAGGGCATAGGAGAGAGTGCTTGCCCACATCGGTCTCGCGAAATATTTGGCCTTATGACCCCTTCGATGCGGTCTTTTGCACTGAACACTTCCTCGTAAATTTCACCTCAGTTTCTGATATCTATACCCTGTGTTTTCTTTCGTTTTAGCGATTCGGGAGGTTGCAAGGAGGTTGAATTCCTTTGTTCAATATCAAGTGGGGGACATATTACTACTTTTTAAGCTGCTCTGAACGTAGTTACTGATGTGGATGAACTGGAAAAAATATGCTTACTAGTATTCGTCTTTAAGTCGTTGTAAGATTCGGAATGAGAACATTACCGAATGTAAAGGATTACAACTACTCCTTAGAACCACTGGGTGTTTCGTCGTAAATTGAACTTGGTATGTGTTGCTCCAACCATATTCCAGACGATTTCTGTTTTGAGCAGACACCGATCGCGAGCAGTGTAGGGATATCGCCACGACGCCGCCACACAAATTCGCCACGATCCAGATCCTCATGCATGTGATCGTGACAAGCGCGAAAGGTTGACGGTCACACCTCTCGCGTTCAACCAGTGGCACCCACCGCCCAGTCCCCATTGTTCCCACAACCAGAAAATAAACCACAAATTGTGAACACCATTGTTTTATTCTCGTATATATTCTTGAATCCGTAAGTGTAACTTCGTCAGTCTCCTCCCTTGCTCACACAATGGCTATGTCAGGTGCTAGCAATCCGCTATTTCCCCTCAGTAGACCTCGGCCACCCGTCACATCCAACCCTACCATACGTCGGGTTATCCACACTACTACTCCTCACGCCGTTGCGAAGCCAGGAAGCAACCCCGATCCCTCTCTTCAAAAAGACCATGGATCCCGCTTTAAACGAAGAGTTGTGCAATGCGACACTCACGGACTCCCCCACTCTCATTGAGCGTCTCTTCCCTGACAATGTACTCCCCCTCAGCGCCACTGCCCTTTTCGAATTTCTCCAGAAGAAGAAACAGTATCACCGAGTCGTTAAACAGTGGGGCTTCTGCAAGACTCACGACTTTACCAACACCGCTGTTTCGCTGGGCACCCACGAAAAAGCGATGTCAGATGCGTTCAATGACCTTGGGAAACTTCTGGCGACCTGCCCCAAGATCCCTGAGAGCAAGAAGCGTACTCCTCGTCAATGGACGTCCAAGTATGCCGGTAAACCAGTTCCGAACATGGGCCCTGATCGTACAGACTTATGGGCAGAGCGTAAGCCTGACATGCTGTGTTCAGAACCTGGGACAGACATCTCCACTTGGAAACATCCATCCTGCGGCGGAGAACTAAAAAGCTCCGAGGCGGAGCTATCGAAGGCGATTCTGCAAGCTGCCAACAGCGCTTACATGGTATTCGCATCACAGTTCAACCGCAGATTCTTTCTCTGCTTGGCTATCTGTGGCACGGTTCTCCGTCTCATACTCCACGATCGCGCTGGACGAGTCCAGTCCCAGTCCTTCGACATAAACGAGAAGCCCGAGGAGTTCATCCGAGTCCTCGCGGGGCTCATGTTGACGGAGCCGTCCGTTGTGGGATATGATCCGACCATCACTTTGAATGCGGACGGACAATTCTTCATCGACGTGCGAGGTGTTCCTTACATGATTGTGAAGCATTTGTTCCTCAGCGACTCTATCCGGGGCCGAGGAACGTCTTGCTGGCACGTTCGTCGAGATGGACACGACTATGTTATTAAGGATTGCTGGGCTGACATCTCGCGAGAGAACCCGGAGCCAGTCATCCTAGACAAGATCAAGGATATTCCAGGGACTCCCGTGGTCGTCGACTGGCTCTACGTACAAATCCCCGATCCTTGTACTGGAAATCTGCGCAACGACAACACAAGCTATTATAGAGATGGCTTGGATTGCTCTGACATCGAAGTCCGCTTTCACCGAAGAATTCTCATGACGCCGGTTGCTGAACCGATCACGACATTCACCACCAAGAAAGAGCTCATCGGAGCCTTTCTTGACATCGTCGCAGGTTAGTACTTATGATTTTCCATCATATTTCTCGCTCAATTCATATCCCTAGCACATGGCCGTCTCGTCACCGAAAAACGTATTCTTCACCGCGACATTAGCCTCAACAACATCATGTTTTGCAGTGAGAAAGACTATCAAGAGTCTGATATCCTTCCAACAGACAAGTCTGCTACTTCGGAGCCAGCGGACGCTTCCGCCTCCTCCGTGAGACCCCCGGCAACCCTTACCCTCCGTCGCCGGCGAGGCCTTCTCATCGACACGGACTATGCTATCGACATGGACAGCATTGGGACGCACACACCAGCAATCGGCCATCGCACAGTAAATGATTCAAATCTATTGTTGCCACCCTTCTGACTGATATGTTTCGACAGGGTACGCTTCCGTTTATGGCATGCGGAGTGCTTCGTGATGGAAGCGATTTCCACGATCCTGGACACGACCTTGAATCATTCTTGTACGTCCTCATCTGGATCTGTGTTCACTACATTGGCCCCATGGGAGCCGTCCGACGCGACTTCGAGCTCTCAAAGTCTCGGCTTCATGCTTGGGTAGAGGGGTCGTATGACGACATGTCCGACAGCAAGGTGGCTCACATGATACATAGCTTTCATAAGACCGTCGTTCCTCTCATCAACCCCTACTTCAAAGACCTTATCCCATGCATCGAAAAGCTTCGCAACGCAACAATTCTGGCTCGTATTCTAGGCCAAGATGTGACCCACGAACGTGTTCTTGCGATCCTCCAGAAGGCATACGACGAACTTCCAGAAAGCGAGACTCTTCCCCAAGTTAGTCGAGGAGGAAAAGGAAGGAGGAAAGGAAACACTGGAGACGACGGTAGGAAGTCTACTGAGAAAAGAAAACATGATGAGACTTTGGAGGACATAAAAGAGACGGATGAAAGTGAGGCCCCAAGGCTGGGTCCGTTGCCCGCACTGGGTGCACGCTTAGGAGCAGCATCTGCGCCTGCGCAAGTCACCCTCCACGCCTCTCAGGAACCACGCCAAAGGGGTGAATCCGGCGAAAGTGTAAGAAAGTACTCTCGGCGGTGAGGATGTGGGAATCTTACCGATTGTACCTACCTTTTCTACCGTATCGTCTTGTATATTTTATTTTATAGGTCTTTGACCTCTGTTTAATCATTACATTGCCTGGTCTTTACGTGGACATGAACGACTTCCTCTGGTCAAACTCTGGATGAGGATAAACTGTCGGGACGAATTTTCCATCTGCAGGCGCCACGAATATCTTTGGGCCTTCGACGGTGAACGTGAATCTCTGCTTCGTGCCACATCTTTCTATCGCCAATCATGTATGTCCTTAAACCCTTGACCATCGAGACATATGCGGCTCGATGAATACCTAACCCAGAGTATAACATGCTGTCCTTCAGAGCGTCCGTTGTAAGGAATGTCAGCTTTTCAAGGACAGACATATTGTCTCCGATGAAATCCAAAAACTTGTGCTAGGTTTATAAATACATCATCAAAACCCGTTCCGGATTAGTGAAGGTGGAAGGAAGACATACCAGATGGCGCGTTGCTTCTAGGTTCACCGTCAAGCTCAAATGCCGGAGACGATGGCACTTTGCGATGACGTCCATGTCAATACTTGAGCATCCGCGGTGCTACGATGCTCGTAAATAAGGAGCATGTCAGCCGGAGAGATTTGAGGTCTCCGCAGCAAAGCTATTGGATATAAAATCAAATAGGGACTTTAACACTTAAGAAATCAGCTTACAGAGTAAGAGAAAATGCCGAGCAAAAGCTCGACGGGGATGGATATCATTTTTGAATATTTAGCTTGTGTCAAGGAACGTCGGGCCGGAATTACTTAGCCAATCCGATGGTCTTTGCCTGTGGCGCCCATAGGGGCATTTGACAGTATACTTCTTCGTACAGGATATTATACACTCCACGTTTCATTTCAATAGGTATGAGACATGTATCAGATTCTACATGCAAGTCTCCCTAGTCCTCACAGCTCTCCCAGACAGTCTAGGCTGCTCTTGTCTAAACGGGTTCTCAGTCAGTCACGGTCAAAGCGACAAAGGGAGAAGCTAAGGTATCGTACCCTGTCACAGACAACATGACCTTGTGCGAAACGTCTCGTGTATCCCTGCTACTAGCAAATTGCAACAGACGACGATGGATGGCCTATCGTTCATCAGAAGATGCGTAGGGTAATGTCAATGTGGAGACCATACGCAAAAGCTGAGGAGAGTCAATCACTGACCATCTACGACGTGGACGGTACATCGAGATATACACACTCAGCTTGCTAGGTTGCAGACACGCGAGAGGATACGTCCTTAGCGCTCTGCACATCCGATTCCCGATGGCAGGAGGAGTGCCCCAAGGTAGGGGTAGGGGGGTCGGACGTCCACGCCTCTCCGTCAGTTGTCGTCAATGCGATTTCCCTAGACAGATAGGAATAGGAGAGAAGAGACTGACGATCCATATCTATTCGGAAACTACTCAAAGTGTCGATTTCAGTTCTCCGAGGTTGCTGCCAAAGAAAGCAGATGAATACATACCAGAGGTGGGATAAATCAAGGAGCATGTTGCGCAAGCTCACAGTGTAGGTCAGCGGGAGCATCCATAGCCCTAATCGTGCATGAGCAGAGACGACGACACATGTTCCACGTCGTAAGGAGAACGTTGCCAAGAAGATAACATCCAGGATCCTCATGTGCCACAGGGAGAACGTTAACTGTCGCAAAGGATTTGAGGCTGTATACTGAGCTCCGTAGTCTGTAGATCCTCATTGACGGTCAGTCTCCAGCATACTTCGCTAGCATGTAGTGATATTCAATCGTCCGGTGTGGTTGCCGTTAACCTGCTCAGTTTTACTTTCACTGTTCCGAGTTCGCTCGCAGGAAACGTTGAATCTGTACCTAGTCCTCTCCAACCTACAATAGCTAGACCGGACGAAACAACACATTGAGCGCACTCCCAACATACCTGCGGCCCAAGGATCCGGCGGCCGTCCTGGGAGGACAGAGATGTGGCGGTGCATGTCCTACATCCCGAGGAGCGCGTATGTCGGATTCATCTGGCATCATCTGGAGCCAGAACGGTAAGCGAAGGAGACTCTTCTCCGAGTATAGACTAGGAAGGACACCGACCTCTGCAGATTGTTGTTTTCCCACAACAGCCGTACCAATCACCACTTTGTGAGCGGTACGCTGGCTTCCTTCGGTCGGCGCTCATTTTCCCCTCCTGTTGACCAAAGAGAGCGTTAAACCCCAGGGAATTTGGATATCCTGACTCGTGCGCATCTGTGCTGTCATTAATACACACTGCCATGGATATGAAGCATGGTAGATAGAATTTTACGCAACATTCGTAGCTTCTACAGGTCGACCATACGCAGCGACGGAAGTCCATCTGTGATAGGCATATGTGTGGAGACATTCCCTTTCTTCGCCTAGAGAGAGCCAGGAAGATTTACGACATATAAAGCATCGCCATACGCTTTCCGTACGCAGACCATCGAGACCTCCGCTGAGGACAGACTCCCGGTGGTTGGAGATCTAGCAGCTTCGTACAGCCGAGGCGAGGTCGGGGACACATTCCGTGGTCTGCAGCGGTTGGGCGGAGCTTCAGGCTGGTATGGATATGAGAAGGAAGCGTGTGTCAGTGTCGGTAGCTGCTAACGGAAGATGCCAGTGTAGTAGAATGATTGTTCGCACACGAACTCGACACGGGCGCGATGACACAAAGGTAGAGTTCTAGGGTTCAGAAAGACATGTAGAAGAGTCCGCTGGACTGAAACATCGTTTGTCTGCCTGCGAGCCATCTTCCTCCACCTAATGTCATCCCAGTTTCATCCGCGTCGGGAAAGGATGGTGGAGCACGCAGGCCCAAAGCGACTAGGAACGCAGCAGGCAGGCAGCGTGATATGACTTATGCTCCTAGTTAACCTCTCGCCTCTCTGTCTGTCCGAAAGAAGCGCTTTCGGCCCTGGAGACCTGACCATCTACACCGTTTCGAAAGAATACGTAAGAAGTGCTTACCGTTTCCTCGAGCATCTTGTGTGCGGAGAACAAGTGGACCAAGATTCGGGATATTGCATGGAATTCAGCGACAACCAAAAGAGAGATCGTTAATGGAAGCTACGGAAACTCTAAGCGCGGTGAACCTGAGAAAGGAATGTGGTCAGAGAGGCTATCGAATGAAGCGGAAGACTAGGAAAGACAAGAAATTATGAAGTACAAAGGAGAGAAGAGAACGAGGGCCTCTGTACGTGGCATCAAAGATCCATGGAAGCGAAACTTCCGGGCTTTTTGTGCTGAATCGTGAGGAGCCCTCCTTCCTCCATCTCTAAAATCATTCAGGAGAACAAGGAACTTACGACTCGGAGGGGCCTATGGCATCATAAACTACTGACCGAAGCTCTCCTTGAATATCGATCCAATGGTCCAGTAGACTTGGTTTGAAGAAATACAATGTCTGTAGGCGGAAGGGCACGCCAGCGAAGACTCGAGATTTCATGAGAAAACAAGCGAATACGGGGGTATAAGCATGTTCAATCTCCTCCGCTCCGTGGTTCAAGTTTTTCCTATTGATCTCAAGATGTGGTCTTTTGACATGGGGCGAGTAAGGGGGTGGAGGGCGCGAAAAAAGGTGGAAGTAGCTGAATGATCGTTGATAATCATCATCATATCGATTTGCCATCACATATGACTAATCTTTTTCTCATCCGCTACCTTCAAACTCAATATTTACTAGGCTGGAGCTCCAAGCTCGACGGTACTCGGAATTTATCCTTTGTTTTCCGGATGAGGGATGTACGGCGGGAAAATTGGATCATGTGAGACGAGTCTTCTTAGCTGCTCAAGCGTACTAATGAGGCTGAACCTAACAAATTAAGTTGATAGCCCACCTTGAGAGACACATAAACAGGAGTACGAACGTAATTTTGTTGATTCGGAACTTATCTGCGGAGATCGAAGTTGGACAAGACCTACCCTACCCTCAGGCTCGAAGACCTCCATGTGGTGTCGTGGCAGCGACAGAATAAAACTGCTCCAGACCGATCCTTTATTTACCTCATCTTCCCATAATCGACTAGTGATATCTCGGTGTTTTTATTATTCTCTACCAATCATACGAATGCATGCAAGGCAGTACATCTGTTATATAAGCCGTCCTGCCGTCTGGTTGATTCCTTCTTTCTCTTTTTGGCTCTCCCATCCTGAAAAACTTCTTCCTTTCCTTCTACACTACCGTATCCATGCCTCTTATTTACCAGAGATCCGCAAGTGCCCAAAGGCCCCATCCGTACCTCTTGACGTCTCGAGTGGCCAACGTAAGCTCTTGAATTTGAAGTTGGTCTCTCGACAGCTGAATTTCGATATAGAATGACACGTCTAACCACCCACATCTGATTCTTGCTCACCTACAAAGTCTCAAACTTCATCCCTGGGTAGTAGACATTACCCAGTTGGTCCCCAAGAACGTTGTCATCGTGAGAAAAAAATATACTCTTTCTTCCAACCATCATCATCAGACTCACACTCGGCTGCCTCCTAGTCCGGAAATGCCTCGCTCTTCGTCGTTAAGGTCGAAATTAGTGACATGCAAGGCACCTTCTGCTATACCGCGGTAAGCACGAACCTCGTTGGATACTTTTTTCTTATTCGCTGATGTGGATGTTTCGCTAGAGTGGCATCATGCCGAGACGAATTCTCGCCATTCGAGTCGTTCAAACTCTGCAGGAAAGTTGGCGAGTGGTAATTGTACGTGTACCAAATACATCTTCTCACATCAGATGCCCTTCCTGACCCCGTCATGTTCGATTTTAGCGTGGTCGGCCATCTGACGTGGAGGTCAATGTCGATGTCGGCCATACCGACGTCTACGTTCAAATTGCGTAGCAATCGGACATGATGTTAGTACCCTCTCCTGATGTTCCTTCCCTTTCTATCCCCCGACTGTAAGGTGTCATATCTACTTAGACTTGCTCAGGCCTGAATAAACCATACCAATCTTTATTGGAAGTTTACGATAAGGCAGCTATTGCAAGGTAAGAGATAGATCGATCGTAAGTAAAGGAGAAGTACAGCTTATATTCCAATGAGACAAAGGAATGCATAAACACCCCGGAACGGGGAATCCGTTACACCGACTGTCTGACATCCATATGGCGCAGGTGTCCGTGGAGGACATCTTCTTGGCTCACCATCGCACATCGCAATCTTTCTCGACGGTTTCTTGGTGATTGATTTCTGTCCCGTGAAATCCTGGTACTCCGCCGTTCGAAGCCTTGACTCCTCCTCCACTGACGTCCTCCCGGTCCCGGCCAGTGTACACACCGCTCCTCTGCTACCAGTGCCATCTCTTCCGGTCCAATCCGCTCTTTCAAGGTATTCCCAAGACCTGGCGGCCCGTGGTAGCTTCATTCGAAGAGAAGGTTTCTTGGTCGTTCCAGTACGTACCATCCCGCCGATCTCATGCGATCTCCTGATCGTTGTGAGTTACAAAGTCGTTGGCCATACCTTCTCATCAGTATCTTTCAAGTCCTCGGGACAAGAGATGCTCATCCGTTTCACGGAAGAACTTTTGTGATGCGCGCCTCTGCTAGACGGATGGTGGATATGTAAGCCTGGGGCGGGATAAGATAGGTGAAAAATAGATCTATTTGGTGTTGGCGCTGTTCCAATCTATTGAACCGTGCTCCCAACTCAACTGAAAATGCCTGCTCGTCAGATCTTGCGCAGGTTGTCGTGCTATCAACCATCGTCCGGTATACTCAGCAGTCTCTCACAATCAAGGTCGTTACTCTGTGCATTGTGACGGGACAAATGTCTCCTCCCATTCTTTGATCAATACCTTTGGTTTATACTGCCATCGTCGATACAGTTCATGAGTTGTAGTTGAGCGGATTGACAAGAAACGAGGCTGTGTCAGATAGACAAGCCTGGATTGAAAATCTCTTCCGGCACGTTGCCTCCTTATAATCAAGATCTCTGCCCACACCCGCTGTTATTATTCTCCATGTTACCGTTCCCACCCAAATGGTCAGCAGAAAGGCAAGTTTATTTACGAGTGAGGAATCATTACATCATCTTATATCAGTGAAACGCCCTTGTAGAATCCGATGCATCGTCCGAAGCCACCCTCCCCTTCAACTGAGACTGTTCTTGTATCGACGAAGAAGGACCGGGAGCGTATGAGTCTTGAATCTTAAAGCGTTCCAAGTGACCTGGATGGGATAATGGAAGATCCGCTATGCCCAGCTGGCATTATCATCCGCATTTGCCTTCCCGGTATATAAGGATGAGAAGGGAGACCGGCCAGAGGCTGCATAGACTCGGAAGAACCCGGGCCTTCTAGTAGAAAGGATGCTGCATGAGCCATGCCGGTCCTGGATGTGGGAGGCGGTGACGGGACCGTTGACACCGAACTATCCGTCATTATAGCACTTCGTCTTCCAGAAGCTAGTTCCGACTCCTGCCTCTCGTTCGTCACATGTATTTCCGTTGACTTGGTTCGGGAAAACTTCCTAGGTACGGCTTTGCGGGATTCACATGGCTTTCCAGCTTTTTGACATGCCCTGATCATTAACACTTCAGCCAGATCCAACTGATACACTAATGCCCGATAGAACACTCACTTGCATATGTTATTCTCCGGCTCTTTTTCGCATCTCCGTTTCGTCAGAAAGCACCGAGTACAGGCTAGATAGTCTTTTTTTGTACGCTCGAGTGTAAACGGTTTGACGCCTCTTGTCTTCTCCTCATCGAGAAGATTTTGCACAGGTGGATCAGTCGGAGTTGCACTGGGGCTCGGTGTCACAGGATGTCGTCGTTTCGCGGCAGATCGCTCAGGGGGTATCAGATCCAATCTCTCCGAAGAAAGGCCAGGATGAGCATCAGAACTGACGGCTTCGTGAGCAACCGTAACCGTGGCACGTTTCCCAGCAGTTTTGCGAGGCTTCTTAGTTCTCCCAGTCGGTTTCCAATCTGGGTCTTCGTCTGTTTCTTTCTTCTTCCGCTTAATGGCCCTGGTCCGAGTCCGATTCGTGGCTACGTCAGGCGCGTCTACCTGAGGAGGTGGTGGTAGAGGAGGTGAAGCGGATGGAACATCCGTTTTGTCAGCCTCGCCAACCCCAAGCTGACCAGGAAAGTCTGACGAACGAACCTCGCCCTGCGGCAGCGCACTCACCTCAGGTATTACCAACTGCAAGAGAGGCCGCTGCGCCATCGTCTTAGGTGGATTGTGAACGTAGGATGATTCGTCACCGTCGACCCACGATGATCGTCCCAGATCGGCGCTCCGGGGTAGACATTGTTGTGTAGCGACAGAACGCAGGTTCATAATTCCTTCAGGAGATAATGCAGAAGCAAGGGATGAACTAGAACTGGAGACGTTGATTGGAATCGTAGCTGGCGTGGCGTGGACGGCAGCACCCACGGAGGATTCCTCAGGAGGCGAAAGATACGAGACCGGGAAGTGTGTAGATGATGATGGTGCCGATTTATTCCCACCATATGAATGCGATTCTTCATACGTGAAGACACTAGGAGAGTCATCGAATGTAACACGGTCGGCCAGATAATGAAGGGATGTCGAAGGTGAGTAGATATCAAAGCGAGGTTCTTCAGTTATCGGGAAGGAAGAACCATCGTGATCGTAGCTGGCTCCAGATGCAGGATCACTCGCCGCATTATGAGATGCGAATGGGTCGTTCTGGTCAGAAAGTGGCGTCACGGACATGTTCGACCTATGCCCCTGCGCCGTATTGTAGCCCTCGTAGCTAAAATACCCAGGGATCTGCGAGTCAAATTTTAGACGCCAGATATCGTGAAAACGAAGGATAGCACACCTGATACAATAAGTATGGATTTATTGTAGGAGATCCTTCCAGCGAGTAGCTAAAGGAGGCTGACTGAACAGCGCCATTGTCGACCATGGAAGCTGCGTTGTTTTCGTCTTGGCCATTCACTCCTCCACAATGAGAATGGCGTTCAAAGACTGGGACAACTAAATCACGCACCCAGACGAGCTGTAGTGTATGGAGCGCTACCTGATTGCGCCACGCGGGAGATGTCAGCCATGACTCGTTCGGCAAAGGAAAGAATAGGCTGTGCTTCTTCACGGGAGTAACTTCTCAGGCGATGGTCCTGCTCGCCGCTCCGGAGATTAGAAGGTGCATCTGGATTGAGATCTTGTGACTCGGATGGGGGCATGTTAATGGCGAAGGAGAACGAGAGAACTGAAGGTCTAATAGGAAAGGACCGTTTTATTGAAAAAAAAACAAAAGCATAGAATAATACCCGCAGTACAATAGCTTCATGTTGGGTAGAAGGAAACGCGATAGAATGTGGCGGAGGAACAATTCAAACATGGTGGCAGTGCGTGAGAATAAGTCATCGATCGATCGATTGCTATTCCCACGGAGCATCTAATCAACGACGCTGCCTCCAGCTACCCATGTAGCTCTCTTTCAGCCTAACTTTTGTCTCGCCTTTTGCCGTCTTCAACGATAGTAGAAATAATAAGACACAATGCGGTGAAAATGCTGGAACCTTGCTACCGGACCAAATGCTGGTGTCCCTTGCGACGAACAAGTGGATCCTTCTCCAAGCTGAAGCATGTGCTCGTGCGAGTCGAGACTGGTGTGCTTTAGCTTGGAAGATGCCGAATCGGAAACTTCGTCGTCTTTGCGGGGAGGAGCATCTCTAACTGCGATGCTTCGGATGCTACCACGCAAGTTATTAGAGAGCGGTGCGCGCCTTGTAGGATCTTCTTGGTTACATAGAAACACTATACTGAGTGCCCATGATCCAGTTACAAGTTTCGCCGCTGCTACATTGACAATTACCCTTAGTCCATCGGAACTCGAGAAGAATATAATCGTCATATTATCTCCATCACGGTACTTCCCAATCCTCCGAGATCAATCAAAGTATTGGAGTGTTGGTCTCTTCGCATACATCTGACCCTGCTTCACCCTTCTATGAACCCGAAAGAGCCTTCTGCTCCGCCACCTGGACTTCGACTTCGATCTGTCGCTGTCTTGCAAGCTCCATCTTCTCATCCGCAGCTACACCTCCCCACGTCATAGAAGTTTCTCCCGATGTGGCGTCGCGTAGAAAGACATTTGTGGAGTGAAACACTGAGGCGCTATGAGGTGTCAAGCTTATAGCGGAGGTCGAATTTGGTGGGGACGAGCTGGCGCTTCTCGGAGGTAAATCATTTGTGAAAGCGGACTCGTTGGATGCAGATTGTGGCGCTCCAACGGCAGTGTCGATTTGTGGTAGGACTGGAGGTACTGTCGGATTACGAAGACGTATGTTGGGGGGAGGCGAAGGGGCCACGGTAATTGGAATGTGGGTGTACTCTGAGGATTCAAGAGGAGCATAGATAAATCTCCCTTGGCTCCGTCTCCGAATCCACATTATTCCAACAATAATAGCACCCACCGCAGCGATTGTAGCTCCGACAACAATGGCGGCGACCTTGACTCCTGACTTGCTGATAAAGACTCAGTGTTTAGTGAGAATGACCAAGGATCCAAGACGGAAGAGTAGTTACGACGTGGGTAGTAGGCGCTTCGCGGGCATGTCTGAAGAACACGCTCCAGCCTCGCAGTTAGACTTGGAAGATAGGACAAGTAGTACGTCGTTCCAAGGGCCGGTAGGATCAGGGAATTACGCGAGGCGGATTCGTCAAACTGACGAGGAGATGATTGTCACTGAAATCAGCATTTACCCAGACAGCGAGAACGATGCATTAGGCGCCAACCCTACTGATATTTCCTTTCGTAGAATTAATATGGGAAGACAGCTTTTGAACATGTAGCTGATCTATTTAAATCAAGGCCTCCGTTCCTAGGTAAGTGACGGATTCTGACGTCTCCGCGTGTGCACGTCCGGGAAGCACTCAGAAGCTGATTATGATTCTTCGAGGCGCTTAAACTTATGATCGCATCGCATGATCGAGCTGACAACGCTCACGTCAAAACAATTTCTTTCTGGCAGTCACCGACGGCGAAGACTTGAGGCCGTAGATTTCAATAAGAGCTACCCTACACAGACCCTACAATGTCGCATAAGGAAGTATTCCCTCGAAGTAGTTCGAGCCATCGACGTCGCCAGAATCAAACTGATCTAGCACCGTCGCACTTGTCTGGCTCATTGCGTGCATCTCTGCAACCATCTCCATGACTGATGGATTTTGCCACGTCGGAGGGGAGCGTCACTTGCAGTGGGAGGTTGCTGCTGAGAAAGCGGCAGGCTCGGATGTGACGGCTGAGAATAAACGATAGAAGATGAAACTTGAGTGTGGACGGGCAGTATTGCAATAGAGGGTCCAGGAAGAGATAATGGGCTCCCAAAGGGATATTTCTTGACTCGTGGCCGTCTTGATCTAGCGTAGGCCCAAACTATAAGACCAGTCATGAGTACTAAAAGCCCCCTCCTCCGAAAGTCAACCCAATAGCCACGTACCTCTGAGCGCAGGTACTTTCCAATCAACTGAATTACCAGCTATTGTTCCTAAATAATCTACGGCAAAGAGGGTGTTCGCATCCGTTGCTCTGTGATATCTCGCATCGTCAGTACACGACGAATCTGAAGTCGTAAAGGACTCACGTCTAGGCTGATATTAGGAATAGAATAACGGTTAATACTTGAGATGATGCGCTCACCACGAAATAGGGCTCTAAAACATACATGATATGCGGATCAGAGGCCAGAACGTTAAAATTAGACAAGAACTTACGCGTTCCACCGGTCCAAGTGATATTTACCGTCTCGCATTCGATGAGTTCCTACGTCAGGATTTGAACAATAAAGGCGGAATATATGGCCATCTGTACACACAGAGGGCATCCGAATCGTAACCCGTTGCCAACTGAATTGGGCTACGACAACATCGAACGAGAGGGAGATGGAGACCAATGATACCAATATTAAGAAATCCATCTCGGATTGCGCGAGGAGGAAGCCAAAGACCCTACGTTTGTGAGAGTGGATAGATACTTAAGGCGTGACATAAGAGAAATTGATTGTAGACATCAAGCCACTGCAATACAATAGCGTCGCATGAATGTTGCAGTTACATCTGATATGCCACAGCATGCGTTTGAAGTTCTTGTTCGGGCTGGAGATAGACAGTTTCGAGGACCGCCAAGACCGTATAGAGGGGCTTCGTGCTCCTCGACTCGGCATCAAGATGGAAAGTAGGACCGTAAAAGGTCGGGTTCCACGAGTTCAAAGGGATCACTTTCCCGGGTATTCAAGCTCATGCATCAATGCGTCAAGTATCAACGTTTCAACTCCAGTTTCGGGATAGAAGGAAGGAAGGAAGTCTGTCAGTGTTACTGGTGGCGGTGATGACTAATGCGGGACGCGTAAGCCAAGTACATACAGCACGCGCTTTTCTCTCATTGTATCATGTTACTTTATTACTCTTTGGAGACAACGACAACGCTCTTTGCCTTGTTCTTCCCAGACTGGACTGCCAAAATAGCGTCTCCTCCCTTCTCCAATCCAATCGTCAGATCTTCCGTGTACTTTATCTCCCCTTTAGCGATAAGGGAAGGAACGACTTCGAGGAACTCTTTGCCGTACTTGTGTTCAAGGTCCCAAATCAGCATGCCAAATAAACGCAGGCGCTGGGAAAATATCTGTATGATATTCTGAAAGCACAGTTAGAGACGAGGCATGAGTATCAAACA
>RZIO01000002.1:99261-109359 GCA_004338095.1 Gloeostereum incarnatum
GGCTGAGAACTATACGAAAGGGAGAACTCGCGGTTGGCCTTTCAAAAATGCGAGCTAAAGTTTAAGTAGTATCACAATGGGCTGACGCGGAAGATACGGGTAGCCGTTCTTACGGAGTACGATTGGATACTAGGATCCCTCATCTTTCCACGCATGTAGGGGTCGACCGATAGCATGAGGACCTTGATTAGAATGCTTCCAGGCTTGAGTTCAACCTTCTCGAGGTCGATTGTTTGGGATGTGTCGTAGACGGTAGTCTTCCCTGGTATAGGATAGCCTATACAAGAGCTCAATGAACACTGGAAAGAAGCGGTGCTGCACAACGAAGAGACGCACCTTCCGGGATCTCGTTGAAGAGTAAACGTCCGTTGGTGACTGGCGCCATTCTGTGGGAAGGATGAAGCCAATATGCCAGACAATATATACCGCAGGGCGAATTACAAAGCATGGAGCTCGATCCTGGATTGAATACCGGCATTTCATAGTTCCAGGATAACAAAGAAACCTTTCTAAGAAAGATGGAAGTTCGAAATCATCTTAAAGTCGGCATCGCGGCTCGAGGCGTCATACGCGACATTCCAAGCTCCATCCAGTAGCTTATCCGGCACCCAGATGTCTGCAGTCCAGGCGCGACGTGCCCCTTGCGTTCATCTTTAGATGCATAAGAAAGAGTCAAAGTCAAAGAGACAGTAAGAGAAAGTAGCTACCATGCCGAGCTCTGAGCTCTATCGATCGGGCGAATGATCTCGACGCGTCAGAACAGACATTTCAATCCAGCATTCCTCGGAGTGTCTTTTGCGTTCCCATTATCTACGCCTCAACGTCACATTCAGAAGGAGATATGATGTAATTGTCCACGTTCTCTCCATGCTGATTCCCAGGGTCGCCGCCCTGTTCCCGCATTCTCACGTTTGCTGCATCCCGAGACTAGGACACTATCTCTGGGGCTGGTACCCATTCTTCTACTTCTATTCTCGCTCCAGTCCCGGTCCTCTATGACTAGACTTCCCTACGTCATTTGCGAATCATTTTGTCGTTCTGTAAGCATATGTAGCTGATCAATAGGAACGTCACCTGGGCTTATATTATAGTATACAAAAATTGGACCTCTCTTTCCTCAATTCCGAGTCAAACCAAAGTGAATTTCTTGTGGCTCGACATCCGAAGCGATCTCAGCGACGGAAGCATACCCCCCACCAATTCCGCCACAAATCACATGTACTTTGTTAGGCCAGCAAATCTCCAACGTTTCCAGTTTATTTAAGTGATAAAAGATGTACTTGTGTCGAACGACAGCCCTGAGATTACTTAACGTCATACCAATCCACTCCAATCACGCAACACTTACCAAGTGCCAGTACATAATGACATGCACATCCCTAGACGACAGTCAGCCAGGCCACACGACGCTGCAAGATCACACGTACTGACCGCACTACGATAACAGGCGAGGGCTCTAGTAGCACTAGAAGCAGCCCTCTTCGTGTCCATCCTCTCCCTGCATATCTGGCGTCCGTAACTATGAACCTCTCTCAAGATGTCGTCCATCGTTTTACTCATACAGGAAGAAGGCGAAGACGGCGCCTTAAGCCTTCTCCAAGATATTCATACCCCTTGTAACATGCCAAGGCTGGCGCTCAAGTCAGAGCTGGTGCAAGACCGTGACTTGGAAGTTCCTTCGGACAACGCTAGCGTCACTGGAGCGCCGATCATCATCTACGACAACACACCTCTGGACATCATTGTGGCTATCTCCTACACCATTCCCGTTAGACAGATGGACCATGATGTTGTCACTCGTCGGATGCTATTAATCAAACACGCCTCCAGCAGCCGCCTAGATACGACACAATGATCATATTTAGCGCATGTTGAAACAAAAGATCCTTGCGTACCTCACATATTTCACCGCACGAACTCGGAATTCTCCTCGATAGGTGTGGCCCGACAGCGTTCTCTCTCTTGAGCTATCGTAAGGTGCCATTTCATCACGCAACGCACTCCGAAGCATCGAAACTCTAAATGACCTCCCTTCCCCCACATATTACATCCCAACATCGCTTCCTTGGAGGAAAGAGGGCGTGAGTTAGCATTGGAGAGAGGTTCAGAGAACTAAGCCTACTTTTATCTCCGCGTTTCCAGAGTCGATAATACATGGTCGCAGAAGAAGAGAGTCTCTAACGGATGAGACTTTGATCGTACGCGTAATAGGGAGGAAATCCGCGCTTGCACATCCGTTATTGAGGCTTTACTGCATTGATCTTAGCGGTCAGAAAGATCGGACATGACGCCACAATATTATTGCGCCTCGTCATTTACAGCCATTTTCCCCAAACGCCCATACCGTTCTCATGCACGCGTCTTCATAAGCATTTCACGATGCGCGTTCACAAGTGTCTCTACCTAGTCTTCGGGCAACGCGTCTGGATCACGACCGTGATGGTACTTCAGCACTGTTACGCTCGCACTTCTGCCTAGATATTTTGCAGGATATTTTCTCTTTATTAAGATTCAATAAATGACCAGAAATTAGTCTTTATAGCGCGTCTTGAATGACTTGAAGATGGGACGCGCCGACTGTAATGATCAGATGCGGCGGTAGAGCCTTGAGGACAGGTACTGGGTACTGGGACAGGAGCTGATGATAGAAGCGGAAACATGGGTACCATCAAGACCTTACTTCGTAAAGCAATGGCTGTCTGCTGAGGATGCAACCGTGAAAACGTGAAGATGCCTCGAAAATGAGACTAGTGGATGCCGAAGAGAATGTGGTCAATAATGGAATATTGCAAGTCTCCTTCCGAAATGTGGTCTGAAACGAACTAGGACCACTACTCCCACAGAGGCCATCTGTCCTGAGTTCTCGGGGTAAACTAGAATCCAACTCAGCCAAAAATGAGCATGCCGATTCAACGTATGCGACTTACCAAGAGATCCATCACCACAAACGAATACTCGGTCTCGCCGCCCTCAGTTCCGCCCAAAGCGGATTCTCCTCAGGCACGATGCCAAGAGGCCTCTCGTGGCTCGAAATCTGCAGCGATCTCAGCGACGGAAGGATACCTCCTAACAATTCTGCAGCAAACTCCATCAACTCCGCTTCGTCAGGCCAACGAACCACCAGCATCTCCAGCTTATCCAAATACTGAAACATCGGTTTAAATTGAGGGAAGGCCCCGGTCGTGGGGCTGAATGAGATGCGAAAGGATATCAGGGGTGGAGATGAATCGCGCAAGAAGACTTGGAGGCAGTAAGAGAAGAGGACATATCTTTCAGTGACCTCGGCAACTTGAAGGCGCTCAAGGGCGGGCATCTTAAAGCATGAAAAAACGGTGAGGGCGTCTGCCGACACAAGTGTCAGCGACGTCAGTGAGCGGAGCTCTGGGGTGCTTTCCCGGCCCGACAGCTCTGCATTGTTAACGTACAAGGTGCACGAGGTAAGGTTCACGGTTCGCTCCAGTAAATGATTGTTGTCTGAAATGGCGTAGTAATCTCGCCGAGAAATGGGTAGATCTGGGTGGTATTCCGTGATCTGGGACCATGGCAGTTGGAGGGAACCAAGCAGTCGAGGGCATCCTCCAATATGCGTCAAGAGAGGAGACTCCAGAAAGACCTGACTCTCGTGCATGGATTCCTCCAAAGAAGTCGCGTCATCGGAATCAGAATCAGATTCACTGTCATTGCTATAACCAAAGCGCAAACGATGGACGCTGAGACGTCTGAGGGACGCAAGAGGAGAGCTTATCCCCCTAACGATCCTGCTCATAGCCATCATGGGAGGGCAGCCAAAGCGGGTTCATCGGACACGTATACATAGCTTCCGTGTATAGATACAATAAGGGGTAGGGAAGCAGAGCGGGAGAGCTGGAGCTTGGTGAGAGCGAGCTCTGAGCGTGGTCGGTCAAAATTAACCTGCACCTCTGTCCACATTCTCGGACAGGCCAGCATAGCACGCCTCCAATGACGACAAACGTAGGATACTTCCCACATCCCTCCTCGAGGACTTAAGAACCCAAATATTTCGTACAGAATGTCGTCTGGAACCTGCTGCCACCGACTGACGACGACCTTAAACTGGGTCAAAACCGCATCCATTTCTGCCATTTTCTCATCCAAACTTTGCAGTCTCTTCTTCAGAAGCAACGCCTCCTCTTGAAGTGGAAGCATGAGCCGTTCGCCGTGTGAGATAGACGCGAAGATGGGTGCAAAATCCTCTGATTGGGCTGATTGGCCAAGAAGTTGAACAGAGGACTGAAGGTAAGAATTGACTTCCGTAAAACGGCCGTCAAATATGCTGGAGAGCTCAGATAGTGACATGTTGTGTAGGCACGAAAGTTGGACGGCGAAAGATGGTGAAAGATTGAAAGAAGAGCAATCTCCGCAAAATCTCCGCTCCCGCTCCAGGGCCCGCCCAACCATGATTGGTTGGCAAGAGGCTTTATGTATGTACGCCAATAGTCTCACTGTAGAGAGGAATACATAACAGATACAGTATATGAAAGGATTATTTTAACGATGAGACAGAACCAGTAGGATAAGTAGCCGTCAATTAGTCAACGTTGACTTGGCGGCATCGCACTACTGCAGGATAGTGACAGTCTTCTCTCTTGACCCCACTCAGATCCTTCCGCCTTCTCCATACATCACCAAAGCAGCCCACCACGCATAAATATTCCTATTTCTTTCAACCACCGACAATCCCGAGGTACCGTGCCATCTCCTGGAAACATCATCTCCCTCCAGGCCAAATCAACACCTCAGGTCTCAGGCCTCAGGCTCCATCACTGTGCAGATCCGCATTCAAATAGACGCTCCCAGGCGGCACCACCTTCCTGCCGTATTCCAGCCTCGTCGTGTTGTCCCTAGATACCGTGATTAGAAGAAAAGCTAAACCGTAAATCCAATCGCACACACACCTCCTTCCGTTATCTTGACGCGTCCACCGCGTTTATTTTCTGGCACACAGGCTAGCAAGATACCTCTCCGCCTCCATATCTTCCGTCGGTGTATGTGTCCTCGGTTCGTGCTTAGCAGAACGTTAACGACAGACGCTAAACACCGACCGCACACATACCTCATAATACTCTCTTGGAGCGACAGCCGGTGCGCAAGGAAAGACGCGCCAGCGCACGAAGCTCACACCATTGCACTGAGGAATTCCTTCATAAGCCTATAGAGACGATGCAGAGTCAGAGCACGCTGTTACGAGATCATATGTACGTACCACACTACCGGTGCCGATACCTTTCCCACATATCTAGCGTTCGTACCGTCCGGAATTCCGTCCATCTCTTGAGCAAGACGCCCTGATGTAAGATAAAGTGGAAGAAAAAGAAACAACCGCGACATACCCTAGCCAAGCCCAGCTCTTGCCCCCCGTCACCAAGAGAGACGTCACCCGCCGGTGGAGAATCCAAAAAGTCAGATACCGAGAGCACTAAGCGAGGTAGCTGCTGATGCTGGACCTTCGCAGCATTGCCCTACCAAAGGATATTTACCCGTCCCTCGACGTAAAGATCCGCTTTCGAGGAAGTGCTCCGCCCTTCCCTCCTGCCACGTTCCAACCCCGGCAGAGAACAGCATCAACGTCATGCGCTGAACACTAATCCCATTTTCTACACGCCACCTGCTGCGTCAGTGCATGAATTGCTCTGGCCATGATCATCCGGCCGGTTAGGCCTACAGACGACATAATTACTTAGCCAGCGCACGCTACTATGAGATCACGCGTACTCACCGCATCACAAGCTAGCAAAAGACATACTCCCCCTTTTTGTCCATCGTTCCCCGCTCGTCTAGTGTTCGGAACACGCTATCGTCTCTCTAGCTGCACCACCCTCTTTACGTCTACCCTTCCCCGCCTATCTAGCGTTCGAAACATCTGGGCGTCATCTCTCAAGCAACACAGCCTGATATCCTAGGTAATCATATGAAAGAGCCGCGTCATGCTCCAACCTTAATTAGCAACAGACATCAGCGATGGTGTACAATGCAAGAAGAGCGTGGAAACCTCACCGGCATAACAGACCCAAGCTGGTCGAGCGTCGGACCCTCCCACCGCTTGAGCTAAGGAGCGGGGCCAGTGAGAGAATTATGCGAAATGGAACGATGCGATATGAACGTACCGATGGCTCCCTATGCCATGGTGTCATTATTCTCCCTCCGTCATGGTATGTAGCACAAAGAAAGAGCGGCCCCTCCTCACTTCGCATCTTTTGCTGGCTGCGTCGAAGGCTGGATACCGCAAAAGTCAGAATAAGAAAGGGAGGGCCACGAAGAAATGTACCCACGTTCACGTTACACAAATCTCCAAATAGGAGCTGAGGCACCATCCTCCCATCCCCGCTACAGAGAATAAGAAACATCAACGATCTACATCAGCAGGGAGAAAGGGAAGGACACTCACCTCCGGAATGCAGCGTGATCCCCCGTTTTCTGCACGGGTGTACGTGTAAGCGTCCGCTGTCATGGTTCAAGGGACGTCCCTTTTCATTACCAGCTTCAATCACAGCTGATGCTAGGTAGCGTAGATTGATAGGACTGATAGGACGTCAATTGACTCAATCCAGTGGATGGGTTATACCTTGTTTAGAGGCAACGATTCAGGAAGCCGCACTGCGAGATGAGGAAACCAACTAGGGGGAAGAGTAGCGAAGGAGTATTCGTATTATATCCCAGTATCGCGTATCTAGAGGAAAGACAGGGTCGAGTCAAGTCGATAATCCATTTGTCGTGCAAATCCTTAAAGAGACCAACAAAACTAAGATATCACACGTCCGACGCGAGCTTGAGCCTCTGGATATCCAGACAGTTTAAATATTTCTCTTCAAAGTTATTTTCCAGCGCGAAATCAGCTAGATGTTTGGATTCTATTTCTTCATGGGATGGTGGTGGTTGCGGAGTGATATGTCGGATCGAATCGGATCGGCAGAGATGACGCCACGAAATACTTACGCCTCATCATACGCAGCCTCGGCTCTCCAGATTCGATACCACTACACAAAACGCCTCTCGAGGTGATTCCTTGAGTCTATGGATGCGTAATCCCACGGTAGGCGCATCCGTTCATCTTTACGATCCCTGGAATCAAGAACCAGACGTCAATGGGGCGGGTTGTAATAGTTGCGCCCCGGGAATGATAAATGCTCACGGGGAGTTGGGTATTTGGGTCAATATTAATATCTCGAAGTACTTGTTGATCATCTAAGAAACCTCTTTCAGTGCTCGAGAAGGTCCAATATCGAAAATCGAAAGAAAAGGCTCGCATTCCGTTGATTGCTCGCCACACTCACCTTCGACGATATCACAAATGGCAGCTCGAACAAGCTCTTCGAGCTGGAATAGTCGTGTAACAGCCACGAGAAGCGAAGCAGGGATGAGAATCAATGCTTGAACAGTGAAAGCTATTGAGAAGGTAGGTAGGTTAATACGTGCGATGGTAAACCTCATATGCCCAAGAAGTATCCATAAACATCAAGATTCAGAATTGCAACGAATACTCGGTCTCGCCGCCTTCAATTCCCCCCAAATCGGATTCTCCTCCGGCACGCCAAGAGGCTTCTCGTGGCTCGAAATACGAAGGGATCGCAACGAAGGAAGCATACCCCCCACCAATCCAGCACCGAACGCCCTCACATGCTCCTCATTGAGCCAACGAACTGTCAACGTCTCCAGCTTATCCAAGTGCTGAAAGATCTCAATAATTTCATCGAGGACCCGGGCCGTGGGGCTAAATGAGATGTGAAAGGTTATTAGGGGTGGGGATGAACGCGAGAAGAATTGGCCCAAGCGAGATAAATATTTTTGATCAAGCTCGGTCACTTGAAGGTACTCGAGGGCAAGCATTGTAAAGTGCGCAAGGACAGTGACCGCGTCTGCCGACACAAGTGTCAAAGCTGTCAGTGAACGGAGCACAGTGGCCAATATGACGATGGCGTCCGATGCCAGGCCCATCGCCGTGTCAGCGTACAAAGTGCACGAGGAAAGATTCGTGTTTCGTTGCAGTAACCACTTGTTGTCTGAAGTGGCGTAGTAATCTCCCTCAGAAAGGGGTCAAATGCAGCAAGATTGTTAATCTTTCCACGTGTAACACGCAGCGAGGCAGTCAAACCCCTCTCTTGAGTCGCAATGAGACGAGAAGATAGAAGACCGCGCAGTCATTCGTACACGCTTGAGGTTTGGGTAGATAGGTAGAGCCTAGAAGAGTGTGACCGTTTTTTGTCTGTCTGTGGTGGACCGGACGAGCCACGATCTCATCGATGAATCCTAACTGCAAAAATGCGGTACAGCATGGTGGTCATGACGAGTAATGTGAGGCTGTTACTGTTGAGGATGTTAGCAGCGAATCTGAAGACCAGGATGGGACGTACAGCTACAACCCATGGCGAAGTCATCTACGTGAGGAAAGACGACTTCGAGCACTTGCAGCTGGATGAAAACGAGGCGAGCCCGAGGATCCTTCTCCGAAGTTTTGCCCAACCCAGTCTGCCTGGCCTGTGTGTATACGCGTTGGGTGTTTTGGGAACTGTGGAGTGGGAAGGGCGTACGTATTATATATTCCCCATGACGTAGCTCGTCTCTCAGTATCTTGATTGGTTGGGGAAGAACAGCATATGGGAGAGATAAACAGAGTGTTCTCCCAAAGTCCGTGATACATGTCGGTCCCATCTGGCAGAACGGAACAGAGCTTGCAAAGACTCTAACAAGGTGAATGTAGTTCGATAAAATGCATTCACTGTAGAGGGTGTTAGCTTACTCAAAGGGGAGATGGTGCTAGACATACAAAAAGCACGATAAACCCATCCCGTTTTCACCTCTTTTACAGAGCCACAAGCATGTGAGTCTAGCATGGGATAGTTACTATCATACCGTTCCAGTCAGAGTACATTCCATTAGAATAGACACCAGATTAATGTTCTATATTGTTGAAGAGAGGAGAGTCACCGCAGGTCCGTGGAAAACGCTTCGATGATGGTCGTTCTTTGAAATCAGGGGCATCGTGGCTATGCAGATTATGGCGTCCCCAAGATCCTGTGGAGGTTACATCTTCTCTGGTCTCTGCGAATGAGAAGAATCTCTTCTTCGGCATTATTCTGTATAAATGATGCAAAATTTGTACTCCGTATCAGCTTGATATCATGCAGCGTTAATTTGTGTGGCGGCGGACCCGCGGTATGGTGACGTGGCGCGACTCGCGACTCTCTTCCTCTTGATCGCGTCAGTGATGTCTACAAGCGGGCCTCTTTCTCCCCAACACGACGCAGAGACTACAAAACTAGAAAACTTTAGAACTATCATCAGTCCAGTGGATGGCCGTGTGGAATACGACGTTCAAAGAATATTCCCCTCCGTATTGAAGATTGACCTCAGGGAAGGACGGCTGATCCTTCTCTAGATCTCATAGCGCAGAAATGTTTGGCATATCCCTTTTATAGACGAGATCTAAAGATTCTACTATACAAGATACAGTTCCCGGGTCATGGGAAGTGGATCAACCGATTATGCCTGACGCAGTAGTAAGGAAGCGTCTGTCGTTGTTACGCATTTTTTCTAACGGAGAGTATCTGCTAGATCCCCCATAACTCATGATGGCATTATCCAGAGCCTTCATGAGACCACGAATGCTCCAGAGCTCAACTGTTCCGGATCCTAGACACGAGCTTGGCTTTACTTGAATGAGTCTATCAAAAAGAGATGCATTCCCGCTTCGTGTTTCGAAGGAGGGGCAATATCGAAAAACACAATTTATCCAAAACCAATATACCCTATTCTCACGTTCGCTACAATGCACAATACCTACTACACTACACCCTTAATAAGATCAGCAGCACGCTCCGCAAAGATGTACACCGGAGCCTGCGTATGCGCTGCAGGTATAAACGGCTACGTTAATCCATGCTTGAATCAGCAATCCTCCCAACCAAACGATGGAGACGAACGTACCAAAACGGATGCATCCACAATCCTCAACCCCTGCACGCCTTTAACTCTCAAATCAGGATCAACGACGCCATACCCTGCTCCCTTCTCACTCATCGCCGCAGTACCCACAGGATGATAGATGCTAGCAGCCGTGTTCCGGATATGTGCGTCCAGATT
>RZIO01000002.1:109448-138280 GCA_004338095.1 Gloeostereum incarnatum
CACGGATGATGGCCAGATCGAGCTCGGTGCCCAGGAGATTGGGGTCGATAAGTGGGGCGTCGAAGGGGTTGGAGGAGTTTAGCGTTATCGATCCCCCTGCGAAGAAAAAAAATGAGATTGGGACTCCATTTGGAAGTTGACGGAACGTACGAGCTGTCGGCGAGAGCAGTACAGCAGAAGTACTCAAGAAATTACCCGTAGGTGGGACAGGTTGACGCGTCAGACCATTCTTTCGCCCCCCGATCCACAAATTAGCGACACGAAGGAAGAGAACAACTCGAAGGGGTACGTTACCGAAACGACAAGCTCATAATGCCCCGCCGTAGGACCTGCAGCTGGATCTTCACGACCTCGCAAAATGATCGAACCGTCTATGCGGAAGAATCCAAGCCAATCTAGGACACCATTTACCAAAGGACCCGTTCGAGTCTCTTTCCATTGACTCAGAACCTCTCCTGCCCTCGTTTCATTTCGGAGGAGCTCTTCGAACGTGTCCGTCGTATTGACCAGCCACGGGTTTCCGACCACGGGATGCTCAGAGAGATTCTGCCCGACAGAAGGCAAATCATGAAGAGGTGTAATTCCGAGCGCCGTCAAGCTGGTGGCGTTTCCAATCCCTGAGTGGAGGAGTATGTGTGGCGTTCCGATGGAGCCTGAAGAAAGAACTATCTCGCGTTTGGCGTGGATGACGTGTGTTGTTTCTATCGATCATTCAAGCGTCAGATTCCCGTTCGCCTCTTGAAAATAAAGATACACACCACCACGGTCCTGACTAAATTCGACGCCTCGTATAGTCAAAGGACTCGAACCTGTCAATGGCAATACTCTCAGAACGTAGGCGTTCACGAGGACCGTCAAATTCGGCCGCCTGGAGTACTTAGGTGCCAGATAGGATGTAGCAGAACTACTTCGACTGCCGTCCTTGATTGTCGATTGTGCCCATCCTGAAATGTCCATAAGAAAAAAGTCATGCCTCTCGAAACAAAACGCAGACCAAACCCAAGCTGATACCCCGAATTTGTGTCTATATTATATGGGAACTCGTCCGACAGCTCCTGCGTAGCTTGCACAACCCGTTCATTGAAAGCCCATTGATACCCGGAGAGGGTTACGGTATTGATTCCACGGTATCCGTGAGCAGAAGGGTCGTACTTCCCGGTAGTGTTATGACCATCAACCGGTTGGACAAACCGCTCATTCTACTTTTTCTCGTGAGAGCGCTCACTGATATTGAAGGACACACAGAACGTACCCTCCGTATGTACTTCTGAAGGTTCTTCCAGCTCCATCCATCATCCCCGGATATCCTCGCGTATCGGTCATAATCCTCGGACGATCCCCGGACATAGCCCAAATAATCTGCGCCATGCATAGGTTCTCATGATCAGCTGGAAAGTACTGAATGAGCACCAGACTCACTAACGGAGCTACTCCCTCCAAGCACAAACCCTCTTGGATACGGGATCGATCTCCCGTTCAACCCTGTCTGCGGTGTCGTAGTGTAGTTCCAATTGAACGGCGACCCCAGATGAATGCGAGTGCAGTAGAATGGTACTTCCAAATCCAGAGAATCATCATCATATCTGATAAATCATTTGCGTCAACAAGTCAGATAGAGCATAGTTAAATAAGGAAGAGCTCGCCTGAGCTCGCTTACCCAGGACCAGCTTCGAGAACTAGAACCTTGACAGAGGGATCCTCAGTGAGACGGTTGGCGATAACGTTGCCTGCGGTTCCTCCTGTAATGCGGGGCAGGTGAGCGAATCTGCCATTAGAAACGTAAGAATGGTGAATACCGCCTACGACGATATAATCAAAGGAATCTAGCGAAGCCACGTCCGAGAGGGTCTCAACGATGGCTCCCTGAGTTAGTCCAACGATCAGAGCTAGGACAGTCCATAGGTGTAGGGACGACATGAGGGATGACGATGGGAAGGAAATCTTCAGACGCGTTGTTGGGATAAATTTGCGCAGGTGATCAAATGTCAGGGACGCCATGATTTCTGCTTTCCAAAAAGCACGCAATTCTTGAGATAGACGGTGCACCGTGCACCCAAATTACTCTTACAAGAAAAGCTGTTCCTGGCGCCCAAGACCGTGGCATCAGACACTCAGTCTAGAAGACTATGGGCGGCGATCGGACACGAACTCGCCAGTTGATTAGTACGTGCGATGTGCATGTAAAGGCCGAGTAGGCCGTCGCTGCTGTTAGCTGTTGTTGTCGGTCGGTGGTAGTGGTCTGAGGTCAATAGCCATCAGTCGACTAGTCATCGAGTCATCATTGATGCATCATCTGGCACTGATCCGCCACATTGTGGCGTCGACTCGATAGAGAGGTTCAAGCGCCACGAGTCATCTCCGTCGCCGCCTCAGGAGTACGCTTAATGCGTCTGTTTGGCATATGTCTGATAGTATTGGTGATAGATTGCACGCCGTTACCAACGATTCAGAGAGAAAAGGTGTCTGATTTAACAATCATTTTTATCAATAACAACCTCAGGATTCACCGTCTTCAATTGTTCAATCACTGCTGAATCCACGTCCTTGACCTAGCTCTAGATATTTTAGCGCTGGGAGATGTATCCTCTCCCCTCCCGAACGCCAGCCATCCTCTGCACAAACTCTCCCATCTCATGACTCTGGAGGTTAAGAGAAAGCCGGTGAAGAGATTGTGGGAGGACCGAAAACGGAATAGAAGGAGACTGAGAACCAGATACTAAGGGCATGTCTGATGTGATACTTAGCTCTCGAAGAATACAATTTGAGCGAGCAAAGAAGGATTGGAGGATGTCCAAGTCGACCTTGCCTTGGACACGTAGGGTGCGTAGTGAGGGAGCTAAGAAGAACCCCGATATCTCCTGCGGGTACTCTCGAGGTACATATCCCCTCGGGGAAGATACTGTATTGGAATCATCACATCCAACAACCCAGACCCCGGTAACATCAACACGTAAGGTGACTGAAGTTCTACATTCACCGGAGAAAGAGGCACGAACCTTTCACCATCCCACCCTCGCACCGTCTCCTCAGACGTGCTAGACACGATCGCGCCCCCCCCCAAGCGCACAGCAAGTCATCGTTGGAGCAGATGCTAGGCCAGTCCTAAGAATCACTTCCGTCGGTCAGACATGAAAGACGTGCTTAGAGACGCCCGCACCATCATGGACACAAGGGCCTGAGATGAGAGGTGTCAGGCATCAGCACGCGAGAAGCGGGGCAAGCAGCGTAATCGAACCTACCTTTTCCTTCCTTCGCGAGTCTCTCCTACTACACGTTCTTCGGCAGTCCTACAAGGACCACCGTTCTGGGATGCGGTTGCTGAGGAAAAATAACAGCTGTTGTCATAAGTCCCCAAGACATCCAGTTCTGACCCGACCCCGAGGAGAAGTGGGACCCTGGAGGGCAAGGTTTGCCTCGCCCCAAACGCAGCGCGAAGGAACACTACGGAGGAGTCTTTGCACTGCTTCCTCTGGGTAGAGCCCCTCAGGTGCACGAACATCTCCATTGTGTTGCGCGTATCGTATGCGAAGCCAGTAGGCCCTGCTGTCGAGAGCCGTAGAGTACTCTAGGGAAGCACATTCCGGCGAAGAGTGGGCAGGAGGGTTCGGCACAGCGGTCATCTTTTCTCCTCGTTCTCACTACCCCCGAAGCCCCGGTCTTGCAGCCACGCCACCATTGTATACGGATACAGCTCGACAAAACAAGGGGCACAGCGCCGCATTTCATACTTTGAGGATGCCAAAGTTACGCGCGAGAGTAGATGGATCACTCTCAGCGGTACGACGGCGGTGGAGATTGACACTATCACCATGCAGGGGACGAGATGAGTAGGATCAGAGGAAGCTTCATCCACCCCCGCCGCCAAGGGGGTCGTTTGTTTGTGAACGAAGAGTAGATGAGGTACATCCATAACAGAGATGGGAGATGAGCATACACAGACTGGGAGGAGCATCACTCCCGCAGATACACCGTCCCATAAGACAGATTTGCTCAAATAGTGCCGGAACAGCATGAGATAACGGTCGCCTGGACCACCGTGGAGAATGTGGAGAGCGGAATTTCTGGGAGTAGGAGAAATAGTCAGACCAGTGGATTGATAGAATAGCGAAAACGGAGTGGATTGCAACGATGCAGCACGCGTTAAAAAAGCATCATGACGCTGACAGCTAGCAAACGCGGTGTATTCTAGATCATAAGGAGCATCCCCGCAAGAAGATACCAACACTCAGAGAATCTGCACGATAAATATCAGTTACTGAAACAGTATGAACTTGAAAGATACCATACTAAGGTTCATGTCCTTCCAGTCAATTTCTAAACCATGACGGAGCCGGTAAAAAAAACAAGTGCACTAGCGTTTGGGATGGAACAGAGAGCGTTGAACAGCATGTGAGGCGTGTCCCTGAAGATTCTCAACGACAAGACAGCCTACGCACGGACCATGGACGACGATTGGAAGATACTCAAGATGACTGAAGATGACTCATAAGTGATGTCGATCACTACCGGCGTATGTCCGTCCAGCGTCCCGCCGATGAAAACACGTGCATCTTGATCCGTGACCACCACCACCGCCGCCGCCGCATTGACTATTAGTATCCGCAGCCTCCGCATTTATTTAATAGAATACAGACTCGCTGTGAACATCTCTATACATAAAAACAAAAGAAACGTTTCCCAGCCCCCGGCCAAATCTACACCATCCTCACATCCTCCGCCAACAAATTATAGACCCAACAAGTCCCGAAAACCTCGCACCCCAATTAAAGGAAAAACTAGCCCTTCAGATGTACCTGGGTGACATTTTCAGCCCTCGTGTCCGCCTTCGCTAAGATCTCTATCATCTCGTTCTGAAGAATTCAATCTTCAGCGGGCTGAACGGACGAAAGGAGTTCACTTGTCCACTCACCCAGAGCCTACTCTCGACGTCCTTTCCCTTCTCTCCGATCACGAAATCGCTCGGTTCTCGAATGTCTGATCCTGAAATGTATTGGCCATGTACTTCGTCGTCCACACCTCCAATTGCCGCGTACACGAGCTGTCTGCTTCCCTCCTCTGCAGTAAAAGCAAGCAGCTTCTTCATCGCCCATACTGCAAATGCTACTACCCCTCCAACGTCCCGAGCGAGCTCCGAAGAGCAAAATCCCGGGTTCGGCGCTGTGACAACCACAGGATTTCCCTGGGCACGGAGCAAAGAGGCCAGCTTGCGAACGAAGAAGATGTTAAAAACTTTGGGACGTATGGTCAACATTTAGCCTCCGCCTTGTTATAGAATGGAAAAAGGTGACGGCTTACGCTTGGTGTCCTGATAGCGTCGTTGCATGATCCCTCTGGAAGCGCCCCCCGAGTCGTGAGTGCGGTGTCCTCCGTTTGGCAAAATGGAATGGAATGCACTTACGATTTAGAGCGGTACTCCTTGTCGTTCATTTTCGTCAGGATTCCGTGAGACTTTTGAAGGACCTCGTCGTCCAGCTCAGTCCAGAAGTGGACCTCGCTGGCGACCACAACGAGCCTCGGGACAACGTCGAACCGTTCATGTGTCTTGATCATCCGAGGGAGCAGAAGAAGAGAAAGTAGCGACGTAGACAGGACATTGACCTGCAAACTATCCCGCATTTCAGAATTCCAAGTTCCCAGTGGCATCGGGCAATGGGACGTCAAACAAGATGGAACGTACTGCGACTCCCATCCATCGGGTGAAGTATAATCCTCCACCATTATGGCTGCATTCATCACAACGATATCCAACCGTATATCTTCCTCTTCGGCTCTGGTCGCAAATTCAGAGACGGACGCAAACGTCGACAGGTCGATGAGCCACAATTCGACGCCCTCGAAATTAGTCTCCTTCTTCAACCCTAACATTTCAGGTCAATACCATCTTAACGAACAAGAAACCTAGTAGTACTCACGGTCGACGGCGCCCTGACCCCTCTCTTTACTTCGGCAGCCCATAATAAGCTTTGCAGGGCCCATACCAGCAAAATGCTTGCAGGCTTCGAATCCAAGCCCAGTGTTCGCACCGACGACGAGGACAGTTTTACCCTTCAGCGAGGTGCGCACAACAGGGAGTGGTGTGCGGAGTTGGCCCTTCAGGAATCCGAAGATGGTGAGGCGTGCCATCCTGGGTCTACGAAGAATAGGGGATAATAGGGATAGGGAAGCCGGGGATTTCCCGTATCAACGTTCTTTAAATACCACTGAAATTTGAGACTTTGAGCATGACAAATACTTTCGGCATAGAGTCGGATTTGCACTTTGCAATGGCCTGACCTGAGCACCCTCTCGTTAAGAACTTCAACCAGTCATCTCATGTTACTAATTTCGCTCGGGTTCGTTTAGATCTCAGATCTAAACGAACTTGTCATCTGCGTCTGTAACCTTCTGTAACTTACAGCGTTTTCGGAAAACCTTGGCCGCACCGACTTTTTTTTGAAAAGTGAAATGGAATGAAATAAAATAAATAATTATTAGCCGAGTAGCCGAGAACTAGCCGACCGCTAGCTGATGCAACGAGGCAAGATGAGATTCAGCATCGAGATCCGTCTAGTGGACGAGCGATGGGCAATGGTATGGAGGCTGACAGTCCTCAGGCTTCAAGCTTCAGCTTCAAGTTGCAGTACATCTCTTCACTGATTGCCGTAATCATCATTCTACAAAAAACAACCATTCAGCCGATGTCTCTAGTCCAGGAATAAAATGCCTTACTACTGAGCACGACATCATACGGATGATCCCCTCCCCCATTAAACATCCCAAAAACGCAATACTTCTTCCCCCTCCTTCTCATACCCTCCACATCCTCCATCGTTCTCGGGAGATCAAAAGGCTTCGAAGAGACTTTCTCTCTATATTGACGAAATGAAGCGGGAGCAATTCCGACTTTATCCATGCCCTCGCAGAAACTGACCATCACCGCCGAATCCGAGTCGGAGCGGGATTCGAGGCATGCGAGAACCTGGATACGTCGCAGTTTGACGGTGGTGTTGAGGATGAATTGGTAGAAGTCTTTTTGGCATTGGGGGAAGGTGTGTTCTGGTGGGATGATGTGAGCTGGAAGGAATGTATGAGCGCTACCTACAGTGTGTGTCGAAGGAGAGGAAGGTTTCACCATGGCGTTGTTGGGACTTCTCGATGCAGAATTCTTTGTGCTTGGGCCAGCTGAGGGATTGACACGACTTGGAGCAGAAATTTACGAGGTTGCATCCTCCGCAGAGTTTGGTGCGGTATCGTCGGTGGCGTCCGAGCCGCCTTGGGCACTGATGCGAGAGAGAGAGGCGCCGTTAAAGTAAGTATTCGGTACTCCGTAACAGAGAGAAGGAAGGGATTCAGACCTCAGAGTGAAAGCACGAACGCAGTTCCGAATTGTCAAACATTTGCTTCATGCCCACCAGCTGCTTCGACGTCTCCAATAACCTGGTATGATACTCGTATAAAGGAGCATAACGACCGCGTGAACCAATTCCATGGTCCAGACATCGGTCACGGATATCACGCAACGATCTGAGCGTCAACTGCAGCGTTCTATAGTTGCATGCATGCGCTTGAACGATCGAGAAAGAATAGGATATCACCTTGGCCAGGGGAGTCCATACATCTCCTACCTGAATATCAATCTGCTTCTTCAAAGAAAGCAGAAACGGGAGAAGTCCGCCCTTGATGGCTTCGTCGACGAAGATCGTGCGGCGGGGCATGATGGACGAGATAAGGGAGAGGCCGCATACGCAGCTCGAAGCCAGTTCGGGAGGCTCAATCGGAAGATGGAATTTATTAATTGTATCCAGAACGACGGTTATCGCTTTGTTCATGTACAGATGCCATCCGATTTCATAGTAATCGGAATCGAGGAGATTCAGGATCGTCCCGAAATACCACCCCGATATCCATGGAAATGAACTCTCCTGGGTTCGATGTCCAAGTCGCCGGCAGAGGAGTGGGATGTGGCGTACACAGATTTGGGCAAAGTCCGCGGGGGTACCGCTGACGCATTGGATGATCTGATGAAGGAAGGGCGACGTAGGGGTCAATATTTTCCCAATGAAAAATGATAGAAAGAAGGAAATCTCTCCTCTCTCCTCGTCCGTTAGCCACACCCGAGTGATCAACGGGAAAAAATCAGGTGTGGCGTCAATGAAAGTGAATAAATCATCGGGTCCGATGAAGTCTGTGAGGCGAACCAGGAAAAACTCTACCCTCATGAGCGCATTACTGAAATCGTCAGGGGATTCTCCTTCGAAAAAGATCGTAGTAGATTGGATGCCCATGACCATATGGAAGCCAAGGAATCTGAAGAACGGAGAAAAACTTTCCAATCTGAGCAGGGCTATAGCCCTCACCGAGCGCTCCTTCCAATTTGATAGCCAGCATTTCCAGACAGAGCGGCACGTCTAGCATTCGTGAACTTGAAGCTGAGTCGGCCCACGGCTCGGATGGCGTTGAAGGGGAACCGTCAATTGTGTGAAGCATGATCTTGAGAAGAGATATGATTGCGCTATTTGTGGGGAGCATATATCCAAGCTGTTCAACAGCGGTGATATCACCGTTGAATGCGCGTTCTTCAATTTCTGTTAGAATGTAATCCTAGGGTGCCACGCGTTATGAATAAAGCTGTGGGGCGAAATTCGGAGGAACTCAACCGAATGCTGCTTTCTTCCTCCCGGGCGAGAACTCTTCCGAGTGGATGCATGTTTCTGCCTGCGAGACATAGTTTTTGATTTGAAGATGATGGTTTAAGTTGCGATCAAGGGGTGGTCTATCTCCGGCAATCGCGGTGATGGATTGATATGGGGTCTTCCAATTACAACATGGCCTCAAAATGTACAAGCCTTTGTTTTCATGAAGACCTTCCCTGGATTTATCTCACTTTTATCCTTCAACCTACTCATAATTTACTGATTCTCAATATTATGGATTGAAGCCATTTCTCCATACAACCGGTCCTCCATTAACTATTTCCTACCCTTTGCATATCCCGGCCGCGTAGGAGCTTTGCATGAGACTCTTCTACCAGCTGACGCCATAGGATCTTTCCTCTCCGTCCTTTTTTCTTCAGGATTTCTTCCCTCCACGCGACTACTCTTCTACTATCTGTTCCTCCCCAAATGCGACTACTGCTTACTTGCCGTTACCAAATCCCTTTCGTGAAAGACGGCGGCCATGCTCTGACATACCCTCTTTTATGATACACTCTGTACGTCCTGCCTTCTGTATCAAATACAACGGAAACACCGCTGACTCTATCACGCAGGGCTTCTTTCCTGATTCACCCTCTCGAAGATCCTTGGCTCTACCGCCATTATGGATGCCATTCGCGCATATTGCCTCTTGTTTCCCCTTTCTACTTTCAACATCCGCGCCGCTCGTTCTGATGCAAGAGCGTATGCGTTTTGTCATTGTGCGGAAGCTGAACGACGGCATGCGCACCCAACGCAAGTTTCAATTTTAGCCGAGGGAGAATCTTCGAGTCAAAGTCTTCCCTGCAAGTGCTCCGGTCTCGTAGCGTTCTTCCAGTGCGAAGGCGATAGGCACCTCGTCCAGTTCACCTGGAGCTTCTTTGGGTAGGGGTGCACTCTCACGCAGGTCCTCATCCCCATCCTTCTCCTTCTCATCCAGTGCCACCTCCTTGACACCCTGCGTGACTTCCGTTACCTCGCTTGTTTCGGACTGTGGGACGAGAGGTGGGCGGAGACCACGCTGCTGGGATCTTGGGATCTTTATCGCCATCGTCGGTAACGCCAAACCTGCGCTTGCAGCCAAACTTCCAACGCTCAACACTTGCCACGTTCAGTAGGGTCCAGCGATCCTGCCAAACAAACGTTACTCAGGAAGCCGTGGTTGACCGTGCCCGTGGACGTCTAGCGGTGATACGAAGCCGTCCATAACTTCACTTCGCGTTCCGCCGGATAATTATCTCTCCTTCCCGCGTCCGTTCGTTTGTGCGGCTCTCCTCGACCTCAGGGTTAGTCAGGAACATGCGGGAAGCGGAGCCAATGCGACTGCAGATTCTTTGTACCATTCGTGGCGTCTAGTACCCTGTCTCTCCCTCGCCCTCACTCCCTCACTCCAGTTTACCGGCGTGCATCTATTGGACGTGTAGTGCACTGGGGAGAACCGTCCGTCAATGTTGCTATTGCCCTCGTGGTGCGTGGTACGTTTCCTCCCATTCTACCTGTTCTGTTCATGTGCGCTAACGGTCCATATAAAGGTTCGAATTAGGAACGTGTGGGGAAGGAGATGAGCTATCTGTCATGCGTGCGTTTCCATCCGCCCTACTCCTGTTCACGCACGCTAATGATCTCTTGCGATAGAAGTATGCCGTCGGCGGTATCGCCATCGACATATGTACGTCGGAGCATCTCTCCATAACGTTCTTCCGAACCTCCACCCGGCAAGCTTCCTTGACCCTACCAAACAAAGACTCTCTGGACAGCCCGGACAGCCTGCTTTCGTCCGTGTGGCTATCCTCCAAGGCCTCGTCAACATCTATGGCGCTCCTCTCCCGGGCCTGGGATAGTCAGGAGTGTGGGTGGAGAGAGTGCCAGCGCGACTGTATGCCTCGTGGCTTCTGTTCTTCTGCTACCTCCTCTCTCTCTCTCCGCGGCTTATCGCCGCGATTGCATTAAGAGCTTCCATCCCATTGCAGCCGTTCTGTTGATGCGCGCTAAAGCTTCAGATCGAGAGCGTGTGGGGAAGCGATGAACCATCTGATATACATACGTTTCCAATGTGTCTACCCCTCCTGTCGACGCACGCTAATGATCTTCGTTCCAGGGGCTGGGTGACGTCTTACGTTAGAAGCATCGCCATTGATGAACAATTGTCCGAGCTCTGTTGAGGAGCCGGGGACGGGAGGGTGAGGGTGAGGGTGAGGTGTGGGTCCCTTGATGGATGGATGCAGCGATGCGGGACCACCAAAAGTGGACGTTGTGGAATCCGTGGCCTGAGAGTTGGGACAAACCGATAGACTATCCCTCTTCAAGACCAAGTATCGTAATTTCTTGCTAGTGGGCCGGAAGAACCCTTTATCTCTCGGTAGCAGGGGCTGCATGTCCAATCCGCGAGTGAGCAGTGCACTGTCCCAGTCGTCCGCGACATCTTCGGTTTGACTCACATGTGACGAGGGCTAGATGATGTTTTTGAAAACGAGCTCATTGACCGTCATCTGTCGGTCTTTGGCTTCATTCAAGCCCGCAAGCACCTGCTTTATAGTAAGTAATTTAGAGTACGCAACTGCCGGTGTCCAACAACTGTCGATCACTATCATCGCGATAGTGATCATATGTAATAACTCCGATGAACTTTTCCGACTTCAAGTTTTCCCAACATCAAAAACACGTCTTAACCCTGTCCGTGTCATGTCCAACATGTACGTATCAACGCGGCCAGAAGTATCAGGGATGTATAAGTAGAACTGCTTAATTTCCTCAACCGGGCTCATTCTTTTCCTTCCTTCGGGAGCTTCGTTCTTTATTGACTGCCTGGCTGGATCCTCGTCACCACTTTCATTCGCAATGCTCTCCGCTCCTTTATTCTATCTCTTTACCTTGTTCCTTCCCTTTCTGGTACAGTCTGCTCCAGTTCCTGTCGCTCCCGAACCTCGGTTCGATTTTGGCAAAATCGGAGACGCTGTAAGCGACTTCTTTGGCGGCGGCGGCGGAGATGGCGACAACGACTCTGGCAAATTTAACCTCGGTAAAGCCGTCGATAAAGTCGGTAAATTATTCGGCGGGGATAATAATGAAGACGCCGCCGGTGGCATGAAAGGTGATGGAAAGAAACTCTTTGGCCTCAACCTTGGTCAAATCGGAGATAAGATTGGGGACATTTTCGGTGCTGGGAACTCCAACGGAAAAGAAAAGACCATCTTGGTGTCAGCCTCGATGATATCAAAGATATAGTTGGGGATGTTGGAGATAATATTGGAGAAGCTGTCACCGATCTGCTCGATGGAGGTAGTGATGCCCCTACATCTACCGAAGCGACAACAGCCTTTTCAGCTGCGGAGGTCACTTCTACGCTACTCAGACCCGCTCAATTTGCGCGGGTAGCGTATTGTTCTGGCGCTGTTGTGACTAGTCTGACGTGCGGGGCTCCTTGCGAAGCTCTCGGCCCCAATGTCGAAGTTCTTCGGGCCGGTGGAGGTAAGGTTTCAATGTGTTTGTTCCGTTTCAGCCCGCCCTAATAGCGATCGTAATTTAGATGATGGTTTCGTCCCTATGTGTGAGTTGAGTTAATGGTGCTTCTCATCTGCTGAACTTGACTTTTCATCTAGTCTTCATCGCTCATGATGCCGATACGAATACGATCGTTGTCGCTCATCAAGGAACCGAGCCTGATAATATGTAGGTCTAAGAGATGATCTGCGCGCCATAGCTTTTGATCATCTTTTCGACAACAGCCTTTCCATCCTTAACTCTGCCGAGTTCTTCTTGACGGAGATCGACGAAGATCGATTCACATCTGCTCAAGGCTGTGAGTATCAGTTCCTCGGAAGATTGGTACCAGCTCATTCCATTCATTCGTATAGTGGGTATAAAAGTGCACTCGGGTTTCCAACGAACTTTTGAGCGCACCGCTGATGGTATCCTGGCCACTGTCAAGCAGGCGCTGACCAGCACAGGTGCCACCAAGGTCCTAGTTACCGGCCACTCTCTTGGTATCTTCGCTCATCTCCTCGTGTCTTTATTCTCTGACTTTTTCCCTGGAACAGGCGGAGCAATTGCATCCCTTGACGCAATGTTTTTTAAACAAGAACTCGACTCCTCAATCGACATCAGCGCCATCACCTTTGGACTACCTCGCGTGGGGAACGAAGCCTGGGCGAACTTCGTCGATAACCAGCTTGGGACTTCTTTTCTTCACGTCTCAAATCAGAACGACCCCGTACCCATCGTTCCTCCCCGTTTCTTAGGCTTCCAGCATCCGGCAGGGGAGATCCATATCAATACACCAGACACAGATATCGTGTTCTGTCCGGGTCAGGAGAACGAGAACTGCTCTAAGGGCAACTCGCTGTTTGACTCGAGTGTGGCGGACCACGCTGGTGAGCCTGATCGCCTTCCTTTAGCGGATTCGTTTTGTTCTGATCATGCGTCACGATAGGTCCCTACTTCGCCGGTGTTTCTTTTGGTGGCGCATTCTGCCCTCTGTGAGGACTTCCGCCAACGTTTCTTTTGGTAACTTGGACTTTTAGTAAGTAGGACATCCGCTCTTTCAAGGAAACTTAGTATTATAAGTATTTAACGGAATACCATGGTGCCTTGGTAAAAGCTCTGTAAGCCAGCTTCATGTGTTACGCGTATCTGTTTCCAAGTCTTTGACATTCGAGAAGGTAGCGCGATACTGACACTGGTCTTGACAGATCGACATTCAAGTATTTGATGAGGCCAAGAAGGATCATAGACGACGCCTGGCCTGAGATACTGGCTATGATAGACTGTTCCATTGTTCTTTTCCTCTCATCTCAACCACTCCCCAGGACCCCAGCACCGATGTCGATCGGGGAAGTACACCCTACCAAGTGATTACCACACTTGATCTGTTTCTATGACAGCACCATGACTGCGTGACAGTGCTTCCCCTCAAATTTATCGTAGAATATTTCTGATCCCTGTGTGACCCCTCCCAGAAAGACATTCGTCTTTTGGGGGCCACTGCAGAAGATCATAAATGATGTTTCTACTGTGGGTACACGCGCTTGCTTCCGGGCTTGGGACCTCGGAATATCTTGCGTTAGATTGAAGTTGGCGGCAAGGTCAAGTTCAAAGCTGTGGCGGGGCCAATTGCGAGGCGCGCGGATCAAGACCCACGTGATTTCATCTCCGCCAATCTTAATCGCGATTGTTTGATCGACATCAACTGGGAGTCCCTGTCCTTCAATGTTCAACGTTCAACTCTGCAGTCTTTGGTTTCTCTATCTTTTTCAGCCATTCTGCGCTCCGTTTGCATCTATCATGGGAAATATCCCGTCTCTGGTCGAGGAATCTATACTGATTGCACAGTAGTTCATAGCCTCGTGAAGAATATCGGTCTGGCGCTAAGTACTTCAAGAATCTACTTAAGGATAGTGCAGAATCTATCGGTGCACTTCTGGGCTGTATCTTCTCAACAAATAAGTTCCATCCCGAAGCTGGAGCGCCGATGCATAATGTCTCTGAATCGAATGCTGGGGATCTTAAACTACCGTGCGTCCCTTGAGTTTTTGTCCTTAAGGGTCTTGCTAACATTCAGGTCAGGTTTCTTGATCCGACGGTATCTGGTAATTGCATATCTCCCTTGCATTGCGAGGAGCTTTTACACCGTTTCATACCTGTTGATACTCGAGCTGGGCTCCATAACCCTAGTTTGAGAGTCCCGCCGGAGCACCCTAGCGCTCAGAGCGTGTCCTTCCCGGCAATACCATATCTATTCCTGGGATATATCTTTCGACCTCGGAAAAAGACGTCTCTGAAGGCTGAAAACCTCAAACCCTTGTGCGTTCCTTGAGCTTTTGGGCTAGAATATTGCTAACGTCCAGGACGCCAGATCTCTTGCGTACTCTACGTTTCAGATCATTGGATATCCCTCTCCAGTTGTCAGTACCCGACCATCGTCTGCCTCTCCACGCGCTGATATCCGAGACAACCTTCGGTGTGTCCCACAAGAGCACTTAGAACCTGTGCTTTCCGACGACAACGTGTCTATTCGTTGTCGGACAACCCCTGTAGTACGAGGTCGGACTGCGCAGTACTGGTCTTCACCTTTATCAGAATCACGTTCCACGCCGTTACCGGTTCCAGAACCATCCGCTTTCCTCATTGGTGCTGTCACTAGCACATTCTCTTACTTGCCAGTCTCAGAATCGTTGCTGTCGGTGTCGGGTGTTGACTGAACATGCTGGAGGCACTGCGGACATTACGGATGATGTTTGGACCCAGGTTGTTCGGCAAGATATATCGCTGAGTGGATAACACCAATAGGTATGCTCTCTCCATCGTTACCGCGTACATTCTAGCACCTTTTTACCTTGAAAGTCCCTGCTGCCGTCGAGTACAATCCTCATTTTGAACCGCCAAGCATTTCTTTGCACGGTTGACGGAGTAAGCTGCTACGTCCTTTCCGTCGTGCCCGTTTCCAAGCCCACGGAGGAGGGAGAGGTCATCCCGGCCTATATGGAGCTCAGGTCAGCGCCGTCCACTGGACGTTTCTCATCCATCATTCTTCGTCCTTTCTACTATAGGAAAGGATATTCGGCGTAGCCTTTGCACTTGTGGTGGGAAGTCAGAGACAACTCCACCCCATGATTGTGCGGAAGCGCTATCCAAGCGAGGGTCAAGCGGCGGTGAATGATGGTCTGAGGTGACAGAGAGCGGGAGAAGAAGGGACGAGCCGCAGGAAGGATGACTGATCAGCTGCCGAGACGCCCGCATCCTGCCTTTCACTATCGGGTGCAGGATGGTTCTTCGTGAGCACAGGACTGCTTCTGCTCCTCCCGGTCCTTCGTTCTTGCTACCTTCGGACGAAACTGATGCGCTTGTGCTCGGCCTCTTGGACTAAGACTGGGCAGCAGTGTCGTCTACGATGGCACCTGATCCGCGCTGTCGTCGATACCCGAAGGGGTGGTAGCAAGAAAGAGGATGGAGCGGTCGCTTCACTGGCATCGAGATGGGCGGGTGATAGAAGGACTGACTTGGTCCGTATATTTCGTATCTGGTTGGTCCTCCGATGCCGTTCTTTGGCCGGTCGTCTCCCTGTCACCTCTTCGGATTGCCCTTGCCCTTGGGTATAGTGCTTACCACTGGCGTTGCTGGGTTTCTCCCATCTGACACTCCGTGAAGGAGGCGTGTTTAGCACACGGGACTAAGGGGAATGGACGAAGGTTTCCTCGTCGATTTGGAAACACTACTACTATCCTGGCGATGCCGGGATGAAACTTAAGACTGGCGTATCCTTGCCTGTATAAGACTTGTTACCAACGTGAGACGACTGAAGCCCAGACGGTTTCGTCGAGGAAACTACCCTTATAAATGATATCATCACATATATACACGTACTGGCATGGCGTCTCTCGCGACTGGAACGAATATTGTCTTTCCGCTACTTCAACTCTTCCATTCTCCCTCCGCATTCACGGGGACTCGGTTGGTGGACCATCGACTTCGACTTCACGCCCTGTATTTCTGGACTCCAGTTGCCTGAAGAGCAAGGGCGCGAGATGAGATATCCAGCGAAAGTCATCAGATTTATGAACTCACTCTGCCGCAGCCATCGAACTCGCGGGATGAGTGGAATCTTGCAATGCAGAGTCACGCCGCGGCTGCACCGACAGAGTGAGTGTCAAGTACATTCCTTCGAACTGCGTCTTGAGAGAGCTTTCCATCTCATCACAAATAAATTTCTCCGGCCCTCCGCCCACGTAAGAGTATATACCGTTCTCCATCTTTCTACAAACCCTCCATTGGCTTTCTCTGGACCTCCCGGTTTCGGAGACAGGAGAGTTCGTGCGGAGGATGGCTGGCGTTCAAGAGCCGAGGATACTTCTCCTGTCGTTGAGGTATCTGGACCTCGGTCAAAATGGTAAGGAGGCAGGTTTCAGCGGTGGTGGCAGTTGAAGGATATGAATCCTGAGGTTGATGTTAGGTCTAGTGTGTCCAGAAACGATCAACTTGGACAATGTCGCTTGTAATCTATCGTGTAAATTTATACTATGAGACAGAAACATTAGCGGCTACTGTCTCATTTTTCCTCGATCTGTATGTGCTGAGGCGGCGGCACCGGAGATCGATGACTCATCGCATGGGTCGTACACCGAGTTGACACTGCCGCGTCAACCGAAACGACGTCACCAAAGTAGTGTCTCCCCGCTGTCCAGATGAGCAGAACCTGACCATGACGTAGGAATGAAATAGAACACCCTGAAGTAGAAGCTTATGGCTATTCCTACAGAGTCTATATGATTCTTTGTGCTCAGACGACTCAAGGGCTGAGCGGCTATCATTCACTGAGCGCTTGCCCCAACGTACGAAGGATTTGATGCTTTATAACGAGTCCCAGGTTCAGTCAGAATGCGTTGACATTGTAGAGATCACAAACAAGTTATCAGAAAGAGCCTCATGCCTAAAACGTATTATCACGTCTCTAGAACAGGATTGTTCTCAGTTGCTGGATGCGGAGGAAAGGCTGAAAAGCATCTCTCACATCATTCGTCGCGTACCCCCCAGAGATTTTACGATCTATCTTTGTGGTGCTCCTGCCGTCGGACGAAGACGCGTTTATAAAAAATTCGTTAGATTTGCGACATCCGATGTGGACTGTTTTCTCAAGCTGTCGACGCCAGAGCTGTGGGTTCATATTGGTATTCCGATTACATATCCCCCGAAAGAGGTCAATTTGACGCTGCTAGAGAGCCAGCTCTCACGTACGGGATCACTTTCACTTTCCAGACCGTGGAATCTGGAAGATACCACGCCGAAGATACGCCTCCCCGCCAATTGGAATTAGCTTTAGATTTGTCGGGACCACTATTCCATCGCGCGCGCATGCTTTGAGTCTTATCCTTGATCCCCAACTCTACGACTATCTCTGTAAACTTGGAAGCAGCTTCCCGGTTCTCCGTACTCTCCACTTCGATTCATTCGGGACCACTGTACCTCGGCTTTTCCAGTCAGTCCCCCGACTTTCACGGATATTTACTCCTAAGCTATCATGCTTCCGTAGCTGGGAGACTTTGGATTGGTCGCAGATAACGACTTTGATGGGGGCTAACGACTTTCCCTTTCTAACGGCGTCTGCCATACTTCTACAGTTCCTTGAAAAGAACTCACCAGAAAACCTCGTCTCGTGTTGGGCCTGCCTGACTGCGAGACTTGGGCCATTCCCAAACATCGAAGATTCCTGTTTCCTCCGTTTTCCTCATCTCAAGAAGTTGGTCCTTGCAACAGACGAGTTTAGCGAACGTGATGCCGATGTGATAGAGCCAGTACTCAACATTTTAGACCTGCCTGTTCTTGAGACGTTGGTGTTACAAGGAGCTGCAGTCACAGTCGGCTGTCTAGAAACCTTCCTACATCGTTCCAAATGCCCTCTTCGTAGTCTTCACACGGGTTCATCTGGACAGGACAATCAGCGGACTCACGCAGATATTGGCTCTGAGCCCGCTGATTGAATCGCTCACCATCAAGTTCCTCGAGCCCAAACCGGAGGATTCAGAGTCGGATGGAGATGACGATGACAATGATCCCTCAAGTTATCTAGAAGTTTATGTTGCCGATCTTGCCACGCTTCTCCGTTTGGACTGTCCTACAATTCTCACACCGCATCTGTGCAGAGTGTGTCTATTATATCCTCAATCGAGCAGCAATGCGGATAAGGATAAGCTGGTGCTCTTGTCCGCCCGCCCGGTCTTCAAAGTTGATACAATGACTAGGTACGTGTTCACTTCCCAATTTGACGAGTCATCTGATTTCCACCCGTTACTAGGGGTAATATTCCATTCCAAGAGACCCCAATGAAGCTCTGGAATTTTGGTAGGACTCAACATTTGTGTCGTCCGACGGATTACGCGCCTCTTCGTGCATTGTTTGTCTTGCTTTCTGTCTTCTCTAACTAAGTTTGGGTCTTTCCTTTCAAGAAGGAAGAGTAGATTACACTGTGGTAAGTACTCTACTCCTAGGATCGTATGTATTGGTAAATTTGGTTCTGAGTTTTGACGCCACATTTTGGCGCCAGTTGATGACGCATAAGTGATGACTGATACTAGGCGACTCTTGAACTCAGACCACCATCGCCGTCCGACAGCAACAGCGACGACCTACTGACACCTCGGGACGCACGTAATGACTTCGTTATACTGACTTTTTGCTTTGCTACATAATCGACCTCAACTATGAGGTCACTCGCAGTGCTTTTACGACGACTGCCGCCTTGTCGCCACCATGGTCTTCTAGACCAAGTGACTGACGCTCTAGGAACAACTACATAGTAACTGGCAGCGTGTATCCCAATGAATACGTGCTCAACGGAAAGCAGGGAACTCGGAGGTGTTCCTGATACTTTATCATCTCGTTGATTTAAAGTGGGGATTCCAACTGACGTTGGCATTTCCATTCGTCCCTCCATGCCATCTCTGCATATATGGACTATCCTAGCTCTGATTGTCGGACTAGCTCAGGCCGCCATCGTCGAGACCCTCTCAGACGTAGCTTCGCTCGATTCCTTTGACTACGTCGTCGTGGGCGGTATTTATACCATTCTAATATCTCTAATAACCTATCCGCTCATCCTCCACGTATCACAGGAGGGACAGCAGGCAACGTCATAGCCAATCGTCTCACTGAGGATCCCTCTGTCAATGTCCTAGTTCTCGAGGCTGGTCCTAGGTGAGATCTTCTTTCCCTATCCGTTCTCTCTATGACCCTGTCGACGCTAATGGTGTATCAGATATGATAATTCTCTGGACTTGGAAGTCCCGTTCTACTGCACTCGCATTCATCGGGGGTCTCCGTACAATTGGAACTACACCACGACGCCGCAGAGGGGGCTGAATGGGAGATCGCTCTCGTATCCGAGAGGGTTCGTACTCGGAGGAAGTAGCTCCGTTAGTGAGTCTTTCGCTTATGTGGTGCCCTGTCCACTTCGGTGATGACGCGCAGATTATCTGGGATATGTCCGGGGATCGTCCGACGACTATGACAGGTACGCGAAGATATCTGGGGATGAAGGGTGGAGTTGGAAGAACCTTCAGGAATATATACGGAGGGTAAGTTTCTCCGTGTTGCATTCATTTGGGTTCTCATGAAAAAAAGTAGAACGAGCGATTCGTTAGACCGGTTGATGGAGATGACACAGACGAGAAGTACGACCCTTCTGCTCATGGATTCAATGGAATCACTCCCGTATCTCTCTATGAGTATTCGTGGGCTAATTTCAATGAACGGGTTATTCGAGCTACGCAGGAATTATCGGACGAATTCCCTTACAATGTAGACACGAATTCGGGGTATCAGCTTGGGTTTGGTACGCGATTTTTCATATACCAAAGTGATTTGTTTCTTATGCCGGGATTTTAGGATGGACACAATCGACTATCAGTAATGGCAGTCGAAGTAGCTCTGCTACATCGTATCTGGCACCCCAGTACTCCAGGCGGCCGAATCTGACGGTCCTCGTGAACGCTTATGTTCTGAGAGTGTTGCCATCCGACCAGAAGTCGAGTCCTTTGACCGTGCGAAGTGTCGAGTTCAGCCAAGATCGTGGTGGTTGGTATCATTTTTCATCAGGTATGCTGGGATATGTTACGCTGACACCTAATCCTAATCGTCAGCAACGACGCATGTCGTCCACGCCAAACGAGAAGTTATACTCTCCGCAGGCTCGATCGGGACGCCACACATACTCCTCCACTCAGGCATCGGAAACGCTACCACCTTGACATCGCTTGGAATCAAATCCATCCATGATCTGCCTTCTGTTGGACAGAATCTTTCTGAGCACGCTTTGGTCGGTAATGGGTGGCTAGTTAGCGCCACTGACACGTTCGAAGAGCTCCTCCGCAACGGAACGCGATCCACAGAGGCTCTAAGGCAATGGCAAAGAACCAGAACAGGACCTTTGGTGAATGGAGTCATGGATTTCCTGGGGTTCTTCCGCATCAACGAGAACTCAGAGATTTGGCAAGGTCGTGAAGATCCTGCTTCGGGTCCTACGGCGGGGCATTATGAGATACTTGTTTCGGTAACGTTAACCTTTGTTGAAGTAGTCTTCCTTCATGTCGCTAATTTGGGGAATGGGGATGGAAGAACGGTGTGGCAGTTCAACCTGCCCCTCCCGGGAATTTCTTGAGCATTGGTGCCGCACTGCTCTCACCGACATCTCGTACGTCCTGTCTACTTCCACCTCACTGAGAGAAATCCTACTTAGATTGCCTTCACAGGAGGCTCAGTAACAATACGTTCCTCCAACCCCTTCGCGAACCCACTCATCGACCTCAATCTCCTGGGCACCGACCTCGATATGGCCATCATGCGGGAAGCATTCCTCAAAACCCGCCGCTTTGCCTCCGCGCCCGCATGGCGAGGGTACATTATCCGCGAAATGAACCCATTCATCCCCAACCTGGACGCGTATATATCCGGAATTCTGCCGGTAGCATATATCACCCTGTGGGTACGGCCTCGATGAGTAAGAAGGGAGCGAAGTATGGGGTCGTTGATCCTGATCTGAGGGTCAAGGGTGTGCGGGGGTTGAGGGTCGTAGACGCATCTGTTTTGGTATGTCGCCGTCGTTTGGTTGGCAGGTGTCCTTCTTTCGCTGATATGTTGTGCGTGTGATGTAGCCATTTGTACCTGCGGCACATACGCAGGCTCCGGTGTATATATTTGCGGAGCGTGCTGCGGATCTTATCAAGGGCATAGCGTAGTTAGTATTGAACGTGAGAACCCAATGGACCATTGGGAAGTTTAGGTCTTTTGAAGTAACGAAAAATGCGGTACAATATAATAAAACATTCGGTTTCTTTACAAAGGGTTTCAGACTGCCCGTTGATGGGCTGCTCGCAAGTCTTTTGGGAAACTATCATACTAAGACCTGGTCAGCTCATAGACTCAGCTCGGACGCCACACATCGTACCAGAAGATCGCAACCCAGCTAGAAGCCTCCTCGATACGAGCAAATTCTTCCTGATAGTAATCTCGTCGTCGAAGACTTGTATTTTATGACATTGGGAGAGGGCTTGACGAAAGTAAAGTTGATGTGGTAGGAGGAGGCGGCGGTTCCTTCAGTATTGGCACCGCTGCTGAGACGCTTCAGTCTCGACAAAGTTTGGAGAACGATGCTATGCATTACGGAGTATGATCTTCGTTGCACCCCTTGTTAGCAGCGTTACTAGTCCCTGGACTTCGGGCGGAGGATTCGCACAAGTGACCCGGGGGAGCACACGAACGTTCTGCACGCTTTCTGTCCCATAAATTTGTTAGAAATGGAAAATTACTGCCGTCAGATAGACATCTTACTTTGCGACATATTCTTTCCTTCGCTGATTCCGAATAATACGACGCCTTTCGCGCTCTTCTGGTCTACGAAGAGAGTTCGAGTTTTGCATACTGAGAGAAGAGCAAAACTTACGACAACGCCATGAAGAACTCCTTTTTCCTCTGTCTAATGACAGCTAAGCGCTGCTCGTTCTGCTCTGGTCTGTGCTCGTAGGTTCGTCAATTCAGCGGCTACTACGCGTTCAATTGTAGTTTTGAACGTACGTCAGAGTAGCAATTTTTCCTTTCCGAATTTTCCGTTGAAGTGCGCTCTTAATCTGTCTTTGAGAGACAATCGTGTCGCCATTTGACTTTTCGCTGGAAAACAGGACGTAAGTCTCAGATTGAACCGTGAGAGGAACGCGTAAGCATACTCCTGCATTGTTATCTCTAGGACTATCCTACTAATAGTACGAGAACGGTGTCTATTGCAGAGTCGTGGAGAGTTCAGGAAAGTCGGAATGGGAGGAAACAAGGAAGAAAGAGGTGATAAGAATTTGAAAGTTAAAAGTTTATTTAAAGTTCTTCTTAGCACGTGCTCACCGCCACCGTTGACGCCTCATTACGTTGACGAGACCCTCAGCCTCGTGGGCTTCCCATCCGAGGTCGTGGTCACTATCCACAATCCATGACCTTCAATCTCTGGCAGCCGCTGGCTATTCATCTGGAGACATGGAAGCTCAAGAACTAGAAGACGCAGAACGGCGCGGATGCTTCCCAGACGAGGGAACCATTCAGGACAACAGACGTCCGGCGTATGCGAGGTTTCACCGCACCCGTCGTCAACACTGCGGGTCACCGCACCCGCACCCCGACCACTTTCCGTAGGTGTATATGTCAATTCTGACCCGTTGCTTGCGTGGCTGCAGGATGGAAGGGGAGAACTCGGTGGACGTCGCACCCAGGGGAAGCGAGTGTTGCATCGATAGGTCGAGGGCGTGAAACAGCTGCGGAATGGCTATATGGAGACTCCTCCTAGCCTCCACAGTAAGATCTTGCAACTTTCAGTAGCTGGGCCGGGAGAGACGTAGTGTGTGATTGTGTGAGAGACTATCCCGGCCCTTCAGCAAAGCCAAGGCGAACTCGACGGAGAAGAAAGCGCCAACGCGAACAACGTGGGACGTCTCTGCGTTCACAGAGAGCAGGTCAAGGAGTAAAATCCAAGGTGTCCCGAATCCCCACCATCACCACCGCAGCCACTTCTATCCGGTTACACTGAGAACAACCACCAACCCCGTTAGAGATTGTCCCCACTATGGGAGGTGGGATGCTGGTGGAGATGACGTGGCCTGCGTCGGAGATGAGGCTAGGCCCGCATCCTGACGTCAAGCAGCATCAAGAGGCATCCCGGGTTCGTCCGTCCCGGGTCGCAAGTTCCTGCTACTTTCAGGGTTTTTGGAGCAGAGCGCGGGTAGATCTAGACTCACGATGGGGCAAAGCAGCTCCAACGAGGAGATAACGGACGTTCGGCATGACAAATTTCATCATACTCATCGCCAGGATAGAGCGCCACAACATTTGCCCACGACGGTAGTGCGTGTGCGTGTTGAGTTGCTTGCGTAGCGGTAGGATGGGCTTGAATGGCGTCGTGTACGGATGCATAGGTAGACATCAAATACAGAGGTGAGCGAGCGTGCACCTAAAAAAGAAGACAGAGGCAAGGAGCAGAGGCAGAGCTTCGGAATGTAATTTAGTAAGAGGTAAGAAACATGCCACGACCTCAGATCCTCAGCTTCCACAAAACAGTCCGATTACATTCTTCAGTAGCTGGGGAGCGACTGCACTTTGCCTGTCCACTATTCAGCTGAGTCCTGGTGAGCTCGAAGGGGAAGAAGGCGAGGCGTTCAAAAGTGCAGGACGTCTCTACCGAGAGATCGGGAAGTCGGGAGTCTACTTCGGCGTTCACAGAGGGCACACCGAGAAATGTTATCTTCCCAAACGACGGAATCCAGCAAAAACGTCTGGAGGCGCGGTGAATGTTTCCGTATCAGAGAGCATGAGCAATAGGCGACAACTGATACTCACTATATATCCCTCCATGGCTCATGATAACCATAACGGACAGCCCAAGACCTTCTGGGCACAGCGCTAATTGGCATTGAGGCAGGAAGCGCACAACACGGTTTCACATCCGCATAAGATACGTTGAAGGAAAAGAGTATGGATTGGCAAAAGCACAGAAAACAGCCTGTTGAAGGAATACTAAAATTTCAATAAAATGTGAACGGTTGGTACAGCAAATGGATAAGAAACTATACCTCTAACTACTTAAACTCAGTGGATTGTATGTCAAATAATTGCTTCCATAGGATTTTGCTACAGTAGTATCCTAGATGCGCCGAGAACTCGTTACTATACAAGTAGCGGACGTAGCGGGACAGGGAGAGAAAATAGCGTGACGTCACATCAGAGAGAGTGTCACATTGACCAAAATCGTTCCAGCCACATTGCTACGCCACATGAAGCCTTTGGCCGTGGGCTGGAGGTGTGTTCCAAAGTTCAGGGGATGGATAGGAAAATTTTAATTTACTACCCAATCTTTGAACTGAGTCCGCTTCGTTTTGATATTATTCAGTTCGGTGTGGGACGCCACATCAACGTCTTCCAGCGTTGTTTTCAGTCTTCGATCTATCAGGCTCGGCCATGACATGACTCTCTTTACTCCTAGAATTCCTTTCGTGAAGCCTTAGAAATATAATAATTTAAACACGCTATTCAAAACAAGATGTACGAAGTCTCATAGGACTTCGCGATTCGCGAAGGATCGGAGAATAGTGATTCTAGTTCACTGATATCAGTGAATAATACTGCAGATTCCGTGGAGTTTATACATACATGGATTTCTGGGCTTTGCCCAAGACAACGGTAGACCCAGTTCTCAGCGGAGGGGACAGGAAATGGCTCCGCGTGGAGACAGGACGACTAATGTCGGTGGACGTAGGAGTAGGCGTGTTCTTCCCCTGGGAGGGGGGCGGAGCGGAGCTGGATGAGCTAGATGGATTGGCATTGTTCTTGGTTTTATTGTCGGTGCTCATGGTGATGTGCTAGTAGAGCGAGGACGAAGTCTGTCGGTGTCGAGTGCTCTGATTGAGGTGAGTCCTGTATGAATAGGTCGAGAAAGACTATATACCCAATCGCGGAAGAATCCGTGATGTGTTATGTAGGATGGTATCAAGCCGGAAAGTTCTAGCCAAAACAGACGGTCTTGAGCGATGATCCCTCAATTGGGGAGCTAAAGGCTCACCTTCACAGCAATATTCTTCAGTTAAGGCTATTCGATATGCGTGTATCCATCAGAAAAAAGGGAATCACATATAGAAGAGCTGAAAACTTTGCATTCTGAGCGGATACTAGACATGAGCACCCCATAGAGCCTAATGCCCAAGTCATAGATCCAAGATATCCAAAGAGGGACGGTCACATACGAGGAGAAGTCAAAATAAAGTTCCATCATGCAGCCCTGCGGTGTTCCAGGAGGGCACACGTTCATGCATCTCACGCGAAGGCGATAAGTACTTACCGGAGAGAGCAAGTAACGGGAATCAAGCAAAAGCGGTTCGTGTTACTGTATGCAAAATAGAGATGGAAGTACCTTCGTTAGGCAGGCTAAACTGGTCTATCATGTTATGGCGACGGGGTAAAGAACGGGGTGTGGCGTTTGCGTGGCAATCCGAAGGTCGGATCATCAAGACAACACAGCCACATTGCGTACCTTGGGGCTACAACGGCGAGGGTGACTGACTCGGAGAAAGTGCAATGCAATCCCTCGAAAACCTACGAACACGATTCTTGGAGGGATGTACATGCGAGATATACCCAGAGGGAATACATGCTGTGACGTTTCAGCCCAAGCCGCCCTCCCTGAAAGATAATCAGGATCGGTTTGTGGTGGATAGGTGGGAATCTTTTGGGCACTGCTAGAGATTTCTTGCTGTAGCAGACGGTACTTGTCTCCCTGTATATACCTTTTACAGCTACTGAACCACGTCCTACCGCTTTAATAGGTCATGTTGGTATCGCCACGTCTGAATATACCCTGCCTCGAGCCATTCAAAAGGCACTATCGAGACTACTTTCTGAACATTCATTGAACTTGAGCAAAGAGAAAATTTCCCCGAAAATATCCAGGATGATTTCGCGTGAAGTGAGAGCATTTGATGCAGCTCTAGGCGCTGAGGTACAGCGGTTGTGTCCTGATCCGGAAGTGTTGTCTGAAGACGCGGCAGAAACACTCGTGAACACCCATCGTGACGTGTTTATGAGGGCGTACCATGGCACTACCCTTTCAGCTGCTCTGATTGACGAAACGGAGAACCAGCTCTGGGCATTTGGTGTGGGTGGTTCTACTGCATCAATTGCTCCGTTTTCTTCGTAGTCTTATCCGGGCCATCGGGGATATCCTACGAATCGGAAGATGGGACACGAAGCGGCGTTAGACTGATAAATCACCATACTCTCAGGCTCCCGAGCGAATACACGCGGATATCATTTGCTCATCCTACTCCAGAGGCTCTTGATGGTTTGTTCCGTGATAATCGTTTATTCGGAGCACTTGGGATGACACGTAGTATGCTCTCTCCCTCTCTTACTTACGAGTGTCTTTCCATTAACGACACCTTTCTAGGCATAGGCGATTTTTCCTTCAAGCTCCCCGTCGAATACTCAACGAAATTGTTCCTTCAGTTGCCGAGCACAGCAAGTGCACGTTTCAAACCTGGGATAGCCAACAACAACAAAACGCCATCTTATGTCTCGTCGAGACCAGACGTGAAATACATCAACCTGTCTGCTATTCCCACCAACCAGAAGCCCATCATTTTCCTCGTTACCTACGGAATCGACTGTATCGTCTCCGGAGAATCCAATTTCCATCATTGGGATTCCGACGATCCTCCGCGCAAGGAAGAACCTGCTTCTGTCGTTGGTGCTCTTCTCGGCGACACCGTCGATCCGGCTCTGGAAATGATACTGGGATAAAGCGTGCGGATGAATTGGCCTGGATCTGAAGATAATAAGGCTTTCAAGGTGCTCGGGACCTTGCTGGGGTGTGGCGTTTCTGGAGAGCGGCTAAACAAAGTCTTCGCCTTTGCGGCTTGGGGCACCGATGAAGATGAGAAGTTTTATATTGATGACACGACATTGATAGTTTACGAGCTTCCTGTATCTAAGAAACGAGAGGTAGAATAGATAGAGCGATAAACGAATGACTGCCGTTCGGCGGATTTAAGATTTTAGTGTCAGCTCGGCTGCCTGAGACCAGCGGGCTCAAGAATATACAGAATCTACTAGAGGTGGTAGCTTGCCTTCGAGTAACGTTAGAAGGTTAGATCTAGGATAGGATATGCATGGGAGCGAGTGTGTTATCAAGGATTTGATGTTTTGTGTGAATACGACCAGCACACTGAAGAAAACTACTAGAGAAGATGTCCCTTACATAGTCGAGTTTGTGGCGTAGTTGATAAATATATGCTTCAAGTTCTGTCGGATCGCACAGGATTCTCGGTCCACCCGAAGGGCTGCATGGACCCCCTACAAGCAATTGAGCTTGGGCGAATGTTCGCATTGCGTACATATCAGGTTTCTATGTTACCACTAGGAAACTATTCAACCCAGACGCCTTTTGGAGCACCCGATCGGTGATAGTAGCCGTTGACGTGCTTCACAGGCGGAAAAGTAATGGAAATAGATGAAGATAATATAAACAGGGAGCACGAAAGGTTAATGTTCCACACTCTGGAAACTGAACCATTCAATCGTCCACCCATAGTTCCGCTGCAGCCGTGAGCGCATGGATTCAATGCCAATCTCGTCTCTGCGGGATCCGTGAGGACTGAGTCCAATTAGATACACATCTCCTGTAAAAGACATAGTGCACGCTTACCCATGAACGATAAGGAGCCTGTCTGATTCAGTAGCGTCAGAAACGAAAGCCGGTGTTCAATGCATAACGAACTCACTTTCATGGGCCGGCGGTTCCAATGTGACAATTCCTGTCTTTGGGATCAGCTTGAAGCCCAGCGCTTTGTTCGTCATGGCCTACGAAGAAGAATGGTCATCTCAGAGAATCGGTACCAACGAACGAAGTAGCCAACTCACATAGAGGAAATCACTCCAATCAACGGTACCTTGCCGGCCGGGCTTGAGTATCCGTTCAAACGTCTTATACGCCCTATCAGAAACGCGGAACACAGGAAGAATCAGTTTATCGTCATCGTTAGAAGCCTGGACAGGCTCAGGCACTCCTTGATGAGGCGTCCCGCGAGTCTTCTCTTTCGGGGGCTGTTCATCAGGAAGGGGTGGAAGCTCAACACGATCATGATATGGCTTGATTTTCGCTGGGGTCAACTCAGGAGACGGGGAGCGCGGTTTCCACTCTCGCGGTTGCCGAGGTTGTCGTGGAGAAGGTGCTTGCGGGGAAGGGACAATCCGAGCTGGCGGCGGTGGTGGCGCGACGTACCAGCGGGGAGCTACCGGCGCTAGTCCTAGGATCTGCGAACGAGGATTATAAGACGGAACCAGGACCAAGGATTGAACGCCGTGATACGTACATGTTCCAACGTCTTCTTATGTGCTTTCTGGGACGTCAGATCAATCTCCTTCGCGACCGCGTTCGGATTCAATAGAGAATCTACACTCTTGATGAACCGACCAATAGCGGACCTCTCTAACAAATCTTGACTGATCATCCCAGAGATGGCAATTGAAGTGTAACGGTGATCTTTTGGGACCGGAGGCTGGTCTGGATAGTCAAGCATGTTCATGAAATCCTAAACAGGATCGAACAAGATCAGGCTGGGCAAGTGTGATGAGGAAGCAATGCATACCACA